>VXBR01008864.1:2560120-2629467 GCA_013400215.1 Cisticola juncidis | reverse complement strand
AAAAAAAAAAAAAAAGTGGATTTTTGCAGCTAAGGTAAACTGGAGAAATCAACAGAATTTATTATCAAGGGATGTCTAATCTCTCAAGCTAATACAAGACTTTGCAGCTATTGATTACATGCTAAGGGTGCATAAACTGTTAATCATGTGTGGAGGCAACAGAATAAATGTACTATCAAGAGAAAATGGGCAAATAATTGTCAGTAGTGTCGTTATATTTATCTGTTTACTATGCCTATGATGAAGGGACAGCTGTATTTTGCATTCAAAAAGATAAGTTCTAAAATATATTGAATATCCCCTTGTTGCTACTGAAAATAGTGTAGTAGAGCTGATTATCTATCTAATAATTCAGATGTTTTCTTCAGTCCCTGAAGTATGTGGTCAATAAGAAATTTGTAAGCTGGCATAATAAATCAGTTACTAGGTGAATTGAAAGGAGAAAAAAACCATAGATTTTCATGCAATTGCATTGTAACTTTTGCTTGCACCAGAGTATATCTGTAGTGCTAACACAGTATAAATAACACAGTTTAATTTATTCTGGGTTCATGTTTCACATGACAAACAGATGGACATGCTAATACACAAAAATTTAATTATTGGTATGTTTGCATCCATATTTGTTTTGTATTATGTATGTGTCACACATTTGAGCATTTGAGAAGGGAGATGTCTAGCAATCTCTATGATTTTTATTGTGGGAATATGTACCTGGTTATTTTTCTTTCTTGTCAGGCTGCAGAAAAGACTTCAAATTGTACTACTTGTGTAAACTTCATTAACTTCTCTTCCTTTGGTGCCCATTATTTCCTAATGTTTCTAAGTTTAAAAAGATTGAAGGCCTGAGTTTTCAGATGTGGCTGCCTAAAACCAGGTATCTTAAATGCTGATGTGAAACAAGATCTTTAAAAACAACAAACCAAAAGTAAAAAAAAAAAAAAAAAAAAAAAAAAAAAAAAAAAAAAAAGGCCCAAAACAAATAAAATCAATGCAACCAAACCAAAAAAAGTCACTACCAAGTACCTCAATTACACTTTCCAGCTTGCATTTACCTATGTGAGAGGTGTCCTGGTTTTTGTAGATTCTGAAAATAAGGGAGTTCAGGTACTCCAACAGTGGAATAGTATTTTATTTCAATAACATATGAGCAGGATATATTGATGCCTTATATCATCCTACATCAATATTGATCCAGTTAGTAAAATAATGTGGTGTGGTTTTGGGTTGGAATACACATCATGTAGGTAGAAGAGAGTCCCTAACTGAACGTAAGTAGTTCATGAACTATCACTATGTAGTAAAAATTGGGACCAATGCTAATTATTATTTTATACCTTTACTTCAAAGCTGTCTTTAACTCTACTTCAAAATGGTCAAATATCTGCCAGTTACAGACAAGAAACTTGAATAGAATTGGCAAGAATTATTCTGTCATAAAACAGACTGCTTTATGAAAGTCAGACTGAAATGCATGGCATTTTTGGGATGTCTGAAGGATCTTCCTGTATTATCATCATATTGTTAAATAATGGAGTTATTGGGAGTTAATCTGAACTAAATTCTCTTGGACTTGTAGGTTAATAATCCTTGAAACTCAGGGGCTTCATCATGGATATTCTAGTACAGCTCACCTTACCCAGGGATTTTTGTTAGCTTTGTTCATAACATAACTTAATTACAATTTGCTCCTTTGACAATGGCACGTTACCCCCAGAAGTGCAAAAAGGATCACAGTTGATGTGCACATTTCTTGCTGAGGCTATGGTTCTCTCTTGAAATATTTAACTCTAGTTTGGTCCTTTTTAATGAGTCGTACGCTTCTATATTCAGCAGTCCTAACCAAGTTTATGATGTGAGGAATTTAGTGTTTACATAAAAATACTTTATTATTAAAAAAAGTAATAATTTATAGTAATGCAGCTGAAATGATCAAGCAAGAAAAACCTTTGTTAATTGTTTTCTTACTTCAATTCTGGCAACTCTTTCTATGTAGGTTGTGCTTATCAGTGGTCTTTCAGAGTAATTCTTTACAGCAGCAGGACCATAACTATTTGGGAGTGGGTGGGGGTTGGTTTGAGAGTTTTGTTGTTGTTGATTGTTTAGGGTTTTTTTGGTTTTTGGTGTGTTGTTTGGGGTTTTTTTGTTGTAGTTTGTTGTGGGTTTTTTTGTGGATTTTTTGTTGTTTGTTTGTGGTTTTTTGGTTTTTTTTTTAGTTTTGGGAACATTTTGGTTTCATGTGAACTGAGGAAGGAGCAACAACCATGGTGACATCTTCAAATAATCCTCTTTTATTTCCAACATTCTGAGGAAAGAGTTACCCTGGAAAGGTCAGGAGAAGCCACAGGATAAGGAGAATCATGTTCTTGTGGAAGAAAAGTCTGGGAAATTCCACTGGCTGTTCAGACTGAGAATAGTAGCAGAAATATAAGAACTTATTTTTGTCTGTGTAGCTTTTTGTTTCAAAAGGCAAGATAATTAAAGGAGCCTTGGTGAGAAACAGTGTACTTTAAATTATGGGGTTATTACCTGTACTTTTTAAATAATGGTTATGAGAACTTTTATTTAACATAAGCACCACATCTCTCTGCAGTTCCCTCAAATGCACAAATTTGTGAATTATCACACCTTCCAAGTCCAGTTAGTTTTCACCTCCAGAGTCACCAATGAAGGCTGCCTGGGTTGCTCTTAAATTTGATATGAATTTCAGTCAATGTGGTTAAAGCAGAAATTAGAAGTCAGCTCCTCAGTGTAACGACAGACTAGAAAGAGTTCAAGAGGTAGGAAGGATCCAAAAGCCAACCAGTTAAAGAATTGAATACACAGACAGGATATGCTGGTTTTTGAGAAGCACCATCTTTATTTGAAATGTTTGTGCTTCAAAATTTGTCCAATTGTTTTCTATTTCATGTGAACAAATGTGCATTCTGGTTGCTTGTCAGAAGATCTAATTCCCCCACCTCTTCCAGGTACATAGAATTTAAACTGTCTTGCAGTCAATAATTTAAGATTTCTGAGGAAAGGCAGCAAAAGCAGAGCACGTCACACTTTGCTAGCCTCATTGTATGGGATTTTTTTCACAGCTTTCAGGACATCTGTTTGTCTCTGATTGACAGTGGATAATACCTATTATCATTAAAAAGAGGTTCTGAGGAAATTCATACTCCCATCTTGCTGCTTCTGCAGTTGTGAAGGCTTTTGTTTTCACTCTCATCTCTGTGTAAGTGAAAATAATCTCTACAAAGAGGCTTGATATTGACCTGTCATATCACGTGTTGCTTATCAAGTACTAAAGAAATTGAATTTCATTTTATCTTTTATTTGAAGAGTCTTATTAGATCATCCTGCAGTTGAGAGGTTGTATGAGGTCAACAGGTTCTGTCTCTTTTGCCATCTATCCCTTTGTTAACCTCTGGAGAATTACTAAAATGTTCTTTATTTTACCCTGTAAGGTTGGGTTAAATCTTCTTGATCCAGAAAATGTTGTGATTGAGAGCTACATGTATGTAATTCTTTTACATGGTTTCTGGATAAAGATTGAGGGCTTAGTAGTTTGTACAAATGTAGAGATCTCTTATTATTCTGGTTTTTCTGTCTTTTTCATATTCTCCCAAACTCTATTTTAAATTGGTTCAATGAGGCTAAACCCAGTCAGACTGGATAACAGATCTGAGTCAGGGAGCACTTGGTAGTATTTGTGTGCCAGGACACAAAGCAGTGGTGAGGAGGAGGGAGATAACAGAGGTGGGTATTGCCAGGTGTTAAAAGCAAAGGGCAGAGGGAGAAGCTGGCCGTAAGCAGAGGTGGAAATGGGGTGGAGGTCATAGCAGCAGCCCATGAGCAGGTCTGGCAGAAGGGAGCCTGTCATCATTAGGCTTGTTCACGAGAATCTAAAGGTCAACCCTGCCACCACCACCACCAAATCCTCCATATGCTTTGTTGTTGGGTTTCTGTTTGAAGATCTACCTCTGCTAGTCAGGATGTTCACATCTAAGAACTTGATGCAGTCACAGGATATTGAATTTCCTGCAACAACAGAAGTCCTGCATACTTTCTGCTGTCACCACAAAAGAACTCCCTCCAGCCTTTTCTCTGATGGAGAAAAAGGCTTGAAAAAAAATATGATTATCATCTCCCAAAAAATTTAAAATTTAAATACAAGATTCAATGCAAAACAAACAAAAAAATGCAGCTTCATTCAAATTCAAAGCTTTCAATCAAGAAATCTTTCTAAAAGAATAAGCCAAATTATTGTTTTTCAAATAACGTCCTTATGTTCATATACTCAGTTAATTTCTGGGCACTGTTATGCTTTTTCAAACTTGTTCTAAGAAAACCTTTTAAAAAATGCCACCAAACGTCTTTTTTAAAAGGACTAGAGTGTAGGATTGGAGTATTAGAATTTGGGTGTAAACATTGGCAAAAACATTGTAAATGAGCTCTATGAATTGCCGCAGTTAGGTTTCTGATGGCCACCAGTGACCTGGGAGCTGGGTTCAGTTTTCTTGTGGCCCTGGCAGTAATTCAGCTGGTAGCTTTGAATATGCTATTAACCCTTTTTGTGTCTCTTTCTCTTCACAGAAAAGTTTTAAAACATGTCTCACAGGGGTAATTGGTAAATTATTGTTTGAAAAATTTTAAGTGCCTACTGCCATCCTGATTGACACTCTAGCGGACAGGTTAAGGATTGAGCAGGTATTTTGAGATCATCTTATTTTTTCCCTCTTTGTCATAGGCTGCCTATTTGACGTGGGTAATTCAACAAAGGACTCGTGTTTGAAAGTCCATGTATTTTGGATAAATGTTCTAGATGTGATTTAAAGAGGAAAAGATGGGAAAAAACTGGAAAGACAAGATATGAATTATTTGGATTAGCAGTACTCAAAAAGTATCAAGAAATCAGAAGGGTGCGTAAATTGAAATAAAATCACAGCAGGATTAAAGAAATGTTTCAATGGAATGTAAACCCTAAATTGTGATGGGAAATAGAAAAAAAAAAGGAGATGAGTACTATTTGCTCCCATCAAGATCAAAGCTATTCTTAATGAGGGGGTTGAGATCTTTGGGAAGCCTACTCAAAAATTCAATAGTGCTTTATCTGAGAAAAGTAATTATTCGAAGATTGCTTTCCACTGAGGTGTTACAGATGGAGACTTTGTGGTGTGGTAGTTTAAAACAATTGGTCTTTACCTCTAGAGATTCCTAAGATGAACATTGCCCAGAAGAAAGAGTAAAATTGTGTTTTTAAAGCATCAGTTTAGGAGCAGTGGGACAGTTGGCAGAGTTTACTAAAGCTGTTGAGAGACTCTGCAGACTTTAATTACCATCTCAATATTGCAGAAGTTTAATTTCTGCCAAAGAAGGGAATAGTTGTGAGAAAGCGAGATCACACTCTGTCTTTCATTCTTTTCTTTTTGACAGGTGAATAAAAGATGCTTTTCAGTATCTCCTCTTATGCTGTGACACATTTATAAAATTTGCATAGAATTGTAAAATATTTTTTCTTTAAGGTTAACAAAGCTTTTATTTTTTTTCTTCTCTCCTGAAAGTGCTGTGCAGCATAGTGTAAATGCAGTTTGTCTTGTCATGAGAGATGCAGGATGAAAATGTTGTGCATTTTCTGTTAAGACTAGTTGTCTTCAAACATTAATAGTTTCAGACATCCTGGTCAGACACTGGGTGTTATGTTGTGCTCATTCCAATAAATTTGGAGTTCAGGTTTGAATTCCACCTCTAGTGGGAGTGGTTAGAGGCACAAACTGGAGTATGAGAACAAAGAGGAGATTAGTGAAATGAGAAAAATCATTCCATTTCGAAAGGAAAACTTAGCTTGGAACACATTCCCTTGGTGAAGGATATGTTTACTCTTTTAGGCCTCAAACTCTACATCAGGCTATGTATAACTAAGTTTTGCACTGTCATTCATATGAGAAAAGGGCTAATTTCATGTATACATATATAAATAAGAAATATATGCATGTATGTATTTGTCTTGACAGTTCTCTCTCTTTCTGTGTGGCAATTGTGTGTTCAGTTCTTCCCAAATGCTTGCAGTAATCAAGGGAATAATGATTGTTTGAAGACCCTTTCCAGCTCCTTCAGTAGATCTACTGTGTTGCTAAATTTTTTTCCCATGACCACCTCACACCTCTCTCTACTTGCTAAAGCACCAGCCAGTGTTTTCTCTATAAAACCCTGGTTTTTCTCCTTCTCTTCAAGTCTCTTATCTCTCAAGAACCTTTTCAATGCTATCTTTCAGTTTCAAAGCTCTATTGCTACAGTACACAGTGTGTTCAGAGAGCTACTACCTAGGAAGTCTTCTTATTTAATTACATTTTTCACTGTTTATATGATAAATGAGTAGTTAGGGACAAAGGTAATGTTTGTACTTGTCAAAAATGAAGAAAGGATAGATTGTGGCAACAAATAGGTGTAATTTTTAATTCTTAACACTCATCATATTACTAGGAATACCTTTATGTTATATTTAGAATTCAGTTGTTTTGATGTTTGAAACTAAATGTTTGCAGTTTGTCTGGCAAACTGCATGCTGAATAGATTACACTGATTCACATTTCCTTATTTCAATATACCATCTGTGCTTTTGGCTGGTTTTTTACCTCGTTGGAACTCATAAATGCAAGTTACAAAGAATGGTGATACTCAGAAAGAGAAATCCTATATTTCACTTCCTTGAACAATCTTGACTGTTTTGACCTTAAACCAGCAAGGACACAAGGCTGAAGCTGCATCAACAACAGGCTTTATTTTCTCTAGTGAGGAAGCGTGTGTTAGCAGGGTATATTTTCAGTGAAACTCTAGTATATGCAGTCATGGTCGTGATTTTCATTGTGTAATCATTTTAATTAAGTTCAACGATAAAAGTTACTCTTGCATGAGGAATGAATGCACTAGAGAGACAGTGAAAGATTGATGATCACTTGGGGAGCAGCACGTACTCTGCTGGGGGACTGCATGTGTGGAGAGCAGCTGAGCTTGGGGAGCAGGTCAGAGAGTACCTGCTCAGAGTAATGAGTGTGTAAACCCCATGGCTTTGGGGTTCTGAAGGAATCAGGATACAATGGGAATATCCAAAAGCACTTTTTTTGTGCTGTTTCCAAGGGGTTTTGCTTGAATGAATAGATTCATTACTAAAATAATAAACACTAATTAATATCTGCATCATTTTTTAACTGTTAGTTTAGTAAGGTAATTGATGTAATTAGTGTATGGCATTGCTTGGTGGCATGATAAATCATGACATGGTAAATGTTCACTCTTTACCATTATGATGTATTATCTAATTTTTACAAGTAAAAAATGGAAAAGAGTAAGGGGCATATCAAGAAGGGAATACAGTAGTGACAGCTGGGTGGCCTTTTGGTCACCCTTCTTGCATCTGTTGCCTGTATTCTCAATTGCTTTGAATTACTCCACTGATAATTAACTATTCTTTTTCTCACTAATTGCTAGGTCTCCATCACTGATTAAAGCCTGCAAAGACAGGACAAAGAGGAATGAAGTAAATAAAAAGAACTAAGGAGCATTTTTTCCTCCAGGATACTTATGCAAAGGGTGATACTTGCCTGCTTATTGGTTGCTTCCTTTACTCACACATTCCTGAATGCTCCATATACCAGCTATAGTTCATTGTGGATGAAGAATGTTAACAGTGCTTTCCTCATTCTGCCCCTTTTTTTAGAACCTATGAGAACACCGAAAACACTGAAGATTGCTGAGATCCAGGCCAGACACATCGCTGTGGATTGGGAATCTCTGGGTTACAACATCACTCGTTGCCACACTTTCAATGTCACTATATGCTACCACTACTTCTGTGGGCACAACGAGAGCAAAGCAGACTGCTTGGACATGGACCCCAAAGCACCTCAGCATGTTGTGGATCACTTGCCCCCCTACACAAATGTCAGCCTCAAGATGATCTTAACCAACCCAGAAGGGAGGAAGGAAAGCGAGGAGACCATTATCCAGACAGATGAGGACGGTATGTTAAATGTTCTTATGGAAATTACATCCAGGTCCAGTCCAGGCAGGTGGAAGGAAATGACTTTGTGTGTTACAATATGCATTGCAAAGGGTGGAAGTTCTCTTCTATTAATGTATTAATTAGCCCGAAAATGGCAGCTATGAAGGTATTGTAGCTGTCACCCTGCATGTGTAGCTAAAACTCTCCATGCAGAACAAGTCAAACTGGATCTCTATCTCTCTCTCTCTTTCCAGAAGAAGGGGGATGGCTTCCCAGTCTTTCAAAAACTGTGTTAATGCAGGTGATGAGAAACATATGGTGGTGTTAGACTTCCTCAGAGTATTAGGTGTAGTATATGAAAGTTAATTCTGTAAATCATATTTAAATATTAAGTTCGGTGCTTAAAGATTCCATTCAAGATTTCAAACCTCTATAGTAAATATATTTGAGCAATAATTTATGTTGCAGGTCACAGAATATAGTATCTGTTATCTATTTGAAAGCCCCCATCAAATTAAAGTATTATTTTGACAACTTGGGAATTAACTCAGTGATCTCTATGGGTCCTTTCCAGCTCCAGATATTCTGTGATCTTCTTTAATATGCTTTCAACAGAGTTTCAACAAGACAGTTGAATTTGCCTCAGTTGTGAAAAAATAAACAATAGATGTAGACATGTAAATGGTGACATATTCAGAGCTTATGCTATGAATATTGGTATGAAAGATGTGAAAATAAAAATTGATATTTTTCCCTAATAATATTTTCAACGTGATAGCAAAAACAAGTTTTAGTTTCTTTTTCTTATGCTTAGATTTTGTGAAAGTACTGACAACAGCAAAATGAAAATAGATACTTCCATAGTAACAAAAATATAATACTTAGACTAATGTAAGACTGTAGATTAAGAAAAAAAGGTAAAATTTAAAAAGGTAGTGTGTTGATTTGCCTGCAAAATAAATGAAGGCGAAATATACCTTTATATAACAATTAATGTTAGAGTGTGGTAGTGCTGTTTTTCCATATATTTTCAATTTTATGAGGAATAAAAGAGGAATATATTTACTGTTGAAATAAAAAGAGAAAAAAAATCTATGAAATAGGTAGAATATGAGGAGCTGTAGGAAACTATAGACACATAGATGCATCATATGAAGACTTATTGACAAGTACAGAACTAGCACATTTCCTGGAATTCAGATTAATTTTTAAGTTAATTTTGAACATATTTCATGAAGATTTCATGATGTTTGTGTTTACATTATAGGTATCTATGGTTGCTATTTTCATTGAAGTAAAGAAGAGTAGTAGTGATATTGTTAAGTCCATGGAAAATGGATTTCTTTTCCTTTTTAGCTGGGCTTTCAAGAAAGGTTGTGGTTTCCAATGGCCTTTGCCTTGTTAGGTGTGTGGAGATGGCAGATGGTCACTGTGTCAGTACTTGTCAGGAGCAGAGTCAAGTGACTTTATATACTTTGTCTCCTGGTTTTGTTGTGGATTTTTCTTGGAAGATGGTGCACATAAAGCAGGTTTTGGTCTCAAGCTAACACACCAGTGTGCTGTTGGTGAACTCGAGTCAGCTTTGGTGTCACAAGTAGTGAGTGCAGTATAGAGGAAGCCTCACCCTGTGAGCAGAAGTTGCCAGGATAAACTGTTTGAAGCAGATGTTGTTTTCATAGAGGGACTAATACTTTTTAAAAGGTACCTATATTTAGATGTGCTGGTGATAATAATGTTTGTGACCTGAAAATAGCCTCCTGTGAGCTTTACTCTATGAAACTATTGGGATTTTAATTTTGTGTTCCTTGTTGATTGACAGTGTATGTCCATTGTGCCATGGCTTCAAGGCTCGGGTCTTGCAGACTGTACAATACTGAGAGGTTCACACCCAAGTCTTTCCTTGAGCTCTCATAGCAATAGTAAACTAAATCCTCTAGCTGGCTGCTTATGTGTACAATGATAATTTAGTTCCAGTCTGAGTGATCTATCTGAATGAAACTATTTCCAAGGACAGTTTGAAGCCTGAAGCAGGACTTGGGCTAAGAAAATGAGATATCCAGTTATATAGGTGATTCTGTGCCCTATGTTTCATCTTGGTCAGATGAAGCTGTATTGTCTTCATGGTTTTTGAAGGTTTTGTAGAGCAACCATAATTTTAATAATATCATGGAGACATTATCAATGATTCATTTTGGAGAAGGAATATAGAAGAAATAGAGTCTTGTTCTGCATTTTTGCAGATAACATTAGTTAGAAATAGCCCCTGATTACGGGATTATCTGAAACTGTGCACTTATGTTATATACTTTTCATAAATGGAAACTTTGAAAACTCCAGATGACAACTGAAAATTAAATTTTCATTAGCTTTTCTGTAGTATAGGATTCTTTCCAATGCTGTTTTTTTCCACAAAGTTCTGCTAAAGAAGCAAAAACTTCATAGACTCTTGGAGTTAGAGATGCCTGTGCCATGTTTTCCTATCTCTCTTCCCCTCTACCATTTTGCCCTCATTTTCAGTTTTTCATCATACTTCCCCAAGCTTCCAAGCTATCCCTTTTGTCTCTGCAGTTGTTGTTGTTACATTTTTACCTTTCCCTTTGTCTCACTACATCTTTCATGTCAATTCCTCCGTTCTGCCAGGATCTTACACTTTCCTGAACTTCCAGGATTTCCTAAAAGCAGAGGACTTTGGACTTTTATGAGGCTCTTCTGTGAGATGGAAGATCTCTGGCTGTCTTTCACAAAGGCTCACATTATGTAAGGCTGTGCAGCTGGGCTGGGGGTCTTTGAGAAATGGTCAGATCTGTCAGAATGCTGAGTGGTAACTCAGTTGCATATGATATCTGGAACAGAAAAAATTCAAGAAAAAATTAGTAGAAGAATGAGTTAAGATTCAAAAGCTGTGACTCAGATCTTTGGAGCCATGGCTGACAAATGAGAAAACTTTTAATAGCTTGTAATTCAGTATCTGCAAGATAGCAAAGCCCAGGGATACTATGACAGTCTGAGAACAGTTTTCTTTTGACCAGAGCTAGATCTGAATACTTGATAGTTTCAGTATTTCTGTTTAACATGACAAGATTGAATTAATCTTTAAAGTATGTTTTAATACTTCCTGGAAGTTGTATTCCATGTAAAAATAAAACTGCTGAATGAAACACTATTAAACAAGTTTTGCAAAAAGATGATGAAAACAGGGAGATCTGTGCATGTTTTAAAAGTGAAACACATCTTTCTCTGTGGGGAGAAACCATGCAGCTACTTAGGTTTGGGAGAAAGCTCTTCTGAGTACACAGGCACTTGGCATTATCTGTGCTGAGACAGGGACTTACTGCTTTTCCTGGCTTGTACAGAAGATGAACACCATTGAAGGATTTGATAAAGGAAGTAGAGGAGGGCTCATGCAACCTGGGGCAGCATACATGCTGGGCAAAGACAGTGTTTGGCACTTTGAGACAAAGTACAAGAACCAGCAGTGAATTTATCACTTGGCATGAATCAGCAGCGTGCGCATGTTTGTGGAGCTGCCTGTTGACCAGAGTGCTGCCAACTCAGAGGGACCCTTTGTAAAAGCAGTGGATGAATGGGATTAAAGCAGATAAATGCTTCCTTAATTTTTAATTGGAAACAGATGCAAAAGGCAGTGGATTAACAGGAGTAGTGACACTAGCCCTGAGAGAGCAGCTACAGAGAAAGCAAATTGTGAAGCTCAAAGTGTTTGATGGTGATTTTATAACCAGTCAGGGAATGTGTCATCTAACAGTAGGCAAACAACTAATTGAAAAGGATCACCTGAAATAGGAGAAGTATCCATTTGAGGGCTTAAAGTATAAGAGAACTTTGGTCTGGGGCAAAGCATGTGCTCATTGGACACAAATGAGCTCCCCTGATCTTTCAGAGGCTGTGGCTCATTCTGCTCCGTACAGAGATATTGAGAGCTATGATGCAGGGTTAAGACACCAACTGTCCAGTCATTAGTCATGCTCTTGGAAAAATTCCAGCAGGCTTGCCACTCTGGGGAACAGCAGAGGAAGAGGAAATACTATAATTGGAGGACAAAAAAATGAGGAGGAGTGAAATACTTTGCATACTGTCTAAAGGTCATACTCACTTCAGCTGGAATAAAGTTAATTTTCTTCCTAGTAGCTGATACAATGCTGAGGTTTGGATTTAGGATGAGAATGATGTTGATAAAACACTGATATTTTAGTTGTTCCTAATTAGAGTTTATACTAAGTTGGGGACTTCTCAGTTTCTCATGTCCTGCCAGCCAGAAGGCTGGAGGGGCACAGGAGGCTGGGAGGGGCTGCAGCCAGCACAGTGACCTAAACAGGCCAGAGAGACATTCCATACCACAGAACAACATGCTCAGTTTGTAAACTGGGGAGAAATCTGGCCAGGGTTCATAGATGGGAAAACAGCTGGGCAGCAGTCTGTGAGTCCTGAACAATTACAATGCGCAGAATTTGTTACATATATTCGAATTCTTTTATCATTGCTGTTCTTATTATTTTCTTCTTTTTTTTTCTGCCCCATCCAGCTGCTGAGGGGGAATGAACTAGCTGGGTGGAACTTAGTTGCTGGCTAGGATTAAACTATGACACTGGGGCTGGAAAAGAAATGTTAAGTTGAACATGTATACCACTGTCAATATAAAATCAGTTTTTTTCCCAATAACATTACCAATATTGAATAACATTCAATAGTATTTTGTTCTTTATTGCATACAGTCCAACTTGAGGGGTTTCCAAAAAGTAATTTTTGTCACCACCTTTTCTGTAAATAGTCTTATAGTAAAAACCAGTAAGAGCAGTTCTGGTTTTGTTTTTTCATTTTTAATACATAAAATTTGCTTATCTTTAAAACTTAGTCTCCAAGTCTAGTATAGGGTAAAGTAAAAATGGCAAATCCCTCAGAAAAAGGCAGTGGAAAGGGGGACCATTTTAGTTTCTGGTAACATTTGAACAGTAGGAAAGATTAATTGTCACCATCTCCTTAAAATGAGCATCTGCCTTGAGAGAAAGGCTGTAATTTTGCTGCTGATAATGCTGCCCTTTTTGATTACAACAAAGAAATTTTTCCCAATATAACCTTACATATTTCTGCAAATAACTTTTACCACAGAGCACAGTAATACTGTGCATAGCTTTCATGGTGTATAATAATAATAAAAATAGTCTCTTTACATGCACTTTCATTATTTTGTAGCAGCAAAACTGAAGCAATATAAATTCATTTTTATAGTGGATGGTGTCAGGTAATACATTGTTTTTCCAGAAGTAAGGTATAGTACTATAAATTTCCTGTTAAGTCTATGTAGAACAACATTTAAGTGACACTATTTGTGAATAACAATTTATTTGTGACTGTGACATAATTTAATGCAAATATATTGGTCTAAAATGAATTAATGTAATGTCAGATTTATGTTTTGTTCTTTCATTATGCATAGTATTTATAAAGTCCATCGTCCCACATGCATATAAAAGAAAAGATTATCAGCTATTCACTATATGAATATATAGTTTTATTAAAAGAGCTCTGGAGAGGCATGTAAATCATGAAAGAAGAGCTTGTGTTATTTGCACTGTAAAACCTTGCTGAGATTCTCTTTGAATTTGTTTTATATTACTTTTATATATGTGCATTTTATGTCTGTATACTTTTTTTTGGGGGGAGGTGATTTGTGCAAGTTCAAAATCTCTTCTGTTATCCATATAGTTAAACCCACCTGAATTATTTCACTTCTTCAAATAAGTGTAAATCCCGACTCGTTGGAAGTTTAGCATAGAATAATGCATGGGAAAGAAAGTGTGTTCACTGTTGTTGTCACTGAGAGATGGAAAGGTCACACTTCACAAGGTCAGCAGACCAGAATCTTTTACAAGAGTGGGTGCAGAAGCCAAAAGGCTGAGTTGTACTCCTCTAGCAGCCACTTATACTTTTTGAATTATTCAGATGATTATGTTAAGTAACATACTTCACCTTAACACACTTGTAATAGTCTTGTGTGTTTTGATTTAAGTGTAAACTGTCTGTAAGTCCTAGGGAAAGGTTGAGAGCTCATGTAGGAAAAGAATGGGATTTGAGAAGTCATCAAAAATATGCTGTGGTGAGTGATGGAATTTCTGGAAATGCTCACACAAGCCTGAAGAAAGCCTTTTCTACTGTTGTTGAGGAGTTTTCTGAAAGCTATTATCAACACCAGGATGACATTTACCTGGCTAGTTCTGACCCAAGCCCTTGTTAAATATCATACAAAGGTGTATTGGTCTGGCTGGGATGGGGCTCATTTTCCCTCAGCAGCCTTCACAGTGCTGTTCCTTGTACTGGTACCCAGAAAGGTGCTGATAAACAGCAGTGTCGTGGTACTGCTGGGCAGGGCTGGCACTGCATCAGAGCTGCACCTCGACATTCCCCCAGCAAGAGGTTGGACAGGGGCACAGCCAGGCCAGCTGACCCAGGTGAACCAAAGGGCTCGTCCATGCCACATGACATCAGCTCAGATGTAAAAGCTAAGGGAGGGAGAAGAAATGGGAGGGGATTCTTTATTTTACAATTTTTGCCTTCTGGAGCAACCACTGCACATGCTGAAGCCCTGCTTCCTCAGAAGTGGCTGAACACTGCTCAGCGTTGGGAAGTAGAGTTTAAATTGTCTGCTATGCTTATGCACGTGCAAACTTTTGCCTTTTTGGGTTGATTTTTTTTTTTTTCCTCTTTAGTAGTCTGCCTTACCTCAGCCCACTAATTGTTTTCTATCTTATTTTCTCTCTTCTGTCCTGCTGGGGAGCAAGAAAGCAGCTTGGTGGGCTCTTGGCATCCAGCCAAGGTCAATCCAGTACAAAAGGGAAGTCTTTTAACACTGTTTTGGAAAGGTGAAGTTTAAGGTATTTCTGAAGTCATTAGAGTCTTGCTGGGAGTAGCAGGGAATAGACAGCAATGACTGCCTACATGGAGAAATCCAGTCTGAGGTACTGTTCAGGGTACTGTTACCAACAGGTTACGTTGCTGTTGTTCTTTTCTTGGTGGGTGTTTTGTTGTTGTTGTTGTTGTTGTTGTTGTTATTTAGGGATTTTTTAACTAATTTTGGCCTTTCTAAAATTTCTGTTTGCAACAAATACCGACCTTATAACAAAGACATAAAAGACCAAATGAGGATGCTAAGGAATTGTTTTGACTAACCTGAAGATATTCTGTTCTTTAAGCGAATTCTCTTACTCCTGCTTTCCTCTTTCCTCACTCCCTTTACCCTTTTGTTAAGCAGTGCAATTAAAAGACATTTTTACTGTGGCGGAACTGGAAAATGGAAAGTAAAAAATGACTTCAGACTTTCAAAATGTATCTTTTAAACTAATATTAATTTATGCTCCTTTTTTCGGACATTTGAAGTTCTATTTCTTTCTTTGTTTTAATTCCAGTTGAGTTCTCAAATTATTTAAGTTAATCCCAGCATTCATTTTTATGAATTAGTGGTGGTTGGATGAGGTTTTTGGGAATCTTTGTTCTCTTTCTCGAGATGCTTGCTCTCTTTTTCTTTCTGACCTTTTTGAACTGAGATTCCAAGCAAGCTCCTCGTTGCTGTGCTAGCTTCTGTTCTTGTACCCTTCCCATAGCAGGGGGAAGAGAAGCATGACACTAACTGGGATCACATAATTCCAGTCACTTTAACATTGCTACTGCTGCCTGAAGCATCAAATTCTGTATTGCAGGAGAAGAAAAGAGTCATGGAATGAGATGAGCCTAGGGGCTTCTTCCACCCTGACGTTTAAACCAAAGGTGTAGGAGGATTTATGCAACCTTAAATGTAGAACCCTGCACCCAGTTTCAATTGAATTTGAAATGTTTCTTTTTTAAAGCACCACACAAAAAGTATTTTGCATATTTTTGAGCAATCATGTCTGTTTTCTTTTTACTTCACGTACTTAAATGTGGTTTAATGTCAAATTTTGTACACTGTGTACATGCCCCAGTGCATACCCTTGTTCTTTCCCAAACACCAATATACATGCACACACAAAAAATTGTGCATGCATCTTCCAAGGAAAATGTTATGTGCATCAGGGTACATTCATACCTCTTTGGGAGATGTAAGGAAATACTGTAGGGCATTCCCATGAAAAATGAAATGTTACCTGCAGAAAGTCTCTCAATGACACAAACTGCACAGAGGGGCTGTCACTGCATGTCAGCTTTCATCCACTGCCTGGTCTGTCCTGGGACACTGAAGAAAAGCACCAGCCTGTGATTTTAGTTAACTTCTCCTAAGTCTGCTTATGACAGTGAGATGAACACGTTCTGTGAAGCTCTCACCTATTTACCTCTGGGCTTTTTTGACTATTTGAATTTATCATTAATGTGCCAAGTTATGTTGTTTGTACCAAGGGTTAGGTCATCATTTATAGTTTGCATGTAGACAAATAAATTTCAGTGATGGGAGAGACCACTCACTCTTTCCTGCTAGAACAGCATCTGGTGCTTCCTTTGATCCACTGGATTTTAATTTATTTTTGCTCTTTGTAAAACTTCAGTCTGCTTTGATAATGAATATCTGAGGGGTGTCATGCATAAGGTTCACTGCAAGTTGCATTGAAGAAAATAGGCTTAGAAGGAGACAAAAATATATGTCAATATGTTAAATAGAAATAACATTTTAGATTGAAAGACTGCAAATTTGATCAACCTTGTCTCTTTGAGGAAGGAGGGTATTTTATTGGGTTCAGAGTTTCTCCAGGTGGTCACTATGCTCACCTCCTTCTTTCAGCATGTGTGTGTTGAAATCTCAGTGAGCTGCTGTGATAAAAAGGAATTGTATGTGTAGGGAAAAATATCTTGTAAGCTGTAATGGGAGATAACCAAGTGCTTTTGCCTGGTGTTGATGGGATTACCAGGTGCTGTGAATCTCTTTATCCAAGAGGCCTGAGGTGACATTTCAGACTTGTTATTACACCAGGGATATTGGTTCAGTTTAAAATAAGAAAGTAGGGTCATCTTAGTGTTGTTCAGTTCAAAGCTTTAAAAACATCTCTTATTGGAAAGATTTGGAGTAAGCAGTCTTGATCCATCTGCACATTTGGAGGTCAAAGGCTGAAAGAAATGGCAGCTGAGTTGATGTGTTTCCCCATGTTCAGCCCTTTCTTTTAAATGAGGATTTCCTTTAAAACAACAAATCATAAGAAGATGTGATTGAGAACTATTTTGTAAGAATTCCTCTCCTTTGGAAGAAGCTGTATAACAGAAGCTTATCCTTGCCTTTGATTTTTCCCTTAAAAGAATTTTAGAGCCATGTAGGCCTTGTCCTAAGATACGCTTATTACAGAGTTCAGTGATGTTCCCTGAAGTTATAATCTAGCTTGAACTGTTTCCCCTGGCTATACTACGAGACAATTTGACTTTGCATGGAGTTTGAAAACCGTATGTGGGGATGACTTTAATGTTTCAACTTCATGCTCTCTCTGCACTGCAAATGACAAAACACACTTTGAAGTGCTTTTTCACACATTCTACCATTGTCTTTTGCATGCAAATGAATATTAATAATAATAGACCCATGCTCACTTTTGGTTTTAATAGGATGTTCTGTCATCTCTTTAGTTTTTCTGTCTCCTGAATTTCCTATTTTTAAAACTTCAATTTTGTTTGTAGTGCCAGGCCCTATCCCTGCCAAATCAGTGAAAGGAACTCCTTTTGAAGATAAGATCTTCCTCAACTGGAAGGAACCTGTGGATCCAAATGGCATCATTACTCAGTATGAGGTAATCATTAAACACCTAACAAGCATAGGATGGGGCTAGGGAGGTGCATCAAGAGAGATGGCTGACAGTGGTTATTTATGCTCTCTACACAGCTATTCAATAATATGCTCCTTTCATTTACTTAATATACAATTTTCTGTAGTGATTAGATAATCAAAATTTGTAATTATGGTGCATATGACTGTCCACCCCGTCAAGTGCCTTAAAAATCTTTTATTGTTTCTATACACCATTCCAAAGCCATGACAGCCATTATCTGCCAAATTTTCTTTATTGTAAGAGGTTACATGAAAAGTAAGATGGTTATTAAATTTGGAGCAAAGTTTTTTTAGCTTAGTTAGATTTTTAGATATCACCCTTTAAGAAAACCTCTGTATAAATTCCGTTTAAAGTTTATATTTAATTTATGAGCTGTGTGGGGACTCCCACAGGAGGTTAGTAGGTAATGGAACTTGATTTGAGCAACAAAAACCACAGGTTACAGCACTCATCTTTTAAAGGAACAGAAGGTATAACTTTGTGTATTAGTGAATTGTAGGAAGGCAAACCAACAAACCAAACAAAACCCATTAAAATCTAATTAATAAATAATTAATTAATTAATGCAGACAAAGTTTACTAAATAGTGTGGGTTAAACCAGGTGGGCAGCTCAACCCCACTCAGTCATTTGCTCACTTCCCCTCAGTGGAATGTAATAGTGAAATTTTCCATACATGAACTATGTAAAAGCAATGGATGAATGGGATTAAAGTAGATAAATGCTGCCTTAGTTTTTAATTGGAAACAGATACAAAAGGCAGTGGATTAACAGGAGTAGTGACACTAGCCCTGAGAGAGCAGCTACAGAGAAAGCAAATTGTGAAGCTCAAAGTGTTTGATGGTGATTTTATAACCAGCAAGGGGGTATGTCATCCAACAGTAACAATGAAGGGTGCCTGCACAGCCTTTCAAGTAAGGCAAACTCTTCAACAGTACACATGAAATCCTCACTGGTTTAGTACTGGACTTGGCATTGTTGGGTTAACATTTGGAATCAATGATCATGGGTATCTTTTCCAACCTATATGGTTCTGTGATTCTGTGGTATCCCCAAGATAAATGGGTAGCTAGATGAGCGCGTGTGTATTGTTTACTTTCCAGCCAAGGTAAGGTAAATCCCTTGTGCCAAACCCTTTAAGAATTGTTGTGAATATACTTGTTTCCCCAGGTGAGCTATAGCAGTATCCAGTCATTTGATCCCGCAGTTCCTGTGGCAGGACCTCCACAAACAGTATCCAAGCTGTGGAACAGCACACACCACGTCTTCTCTCACCTGCACCCTGGTACTACCTACCAGTTCTTCATACGTGCAAGCACCATCAAAGGGTTTGGACCAGCAACTACAATCAATGTAACAACCAACATCTCAGGTAAAAACAAACAGCAGCAAAAAGAAAAAACAGGAAAGGGAGGGGGGAATTGTCTTTTGGATATTTTTGTATGACTTGAGAAATTGGGAAATGCTCAAGAAGGCTGCCACAAAAAATCCTACCATACTAAGATACTGTGTTACTGAAAATGTTTATGGGTGCATTCACCACAGGGTAGAATACGCTGAGGGATGAATCCTTGCACAAGGTGAAAATTGCTCAGCTGTAGTTGTGAACTGTTTTTTTCTGTGTAATCTAGTACATTCATCCAAATATTTTGAAGTGCTGTGTAAACCTAAAATAATTAGGCCTTTCAACACTCCATAGGTCACTAAAAACTGCATCTGTTTTGCAGATTAGTAAAGTCAGGTGCAGAAAATTACTGTCTTACTGAAGGTGACACCACTTAGCAGCACACAGCTGTAACAGGGTCAGGGCAGTTGGGACAATGTGTGGATTTCTTTTGCCAGATACATATAGGTCTGCTTTCTTGTGCCTTTATTCATTTATTGCAGTGCACTTACTTTGACATTATTTGCCTTAATAATGCACTGTAAACACTAGAGAACAGTAAAACAGTAAAGTCAAACTAAATGCTTGGATATTTTTATTTTCTTAAATTTCAATGTTATTCTCAAAAAATAAGATAGTGGATTATGCAGTTGATAGCAGAAGATAAGTGAATGCTGTATTCAGAGAAACTTGATTTTGTGACATGGTGACTTCAGAGCTTGGCAGAGATGAAAGAAGTCAGTAATTTACAAATTTAAACAGTACAAAGCAGGTTATTTTCCTCATTATCTGTCACAATGAAACTCAGATTGTCCTGTAAAAAGAAGTTAATAATGAAGTGCACCTATGATTTTTGTGGGAAACTGTTCACGTAGTCTCCTCACAGGACATGAAAACGCACACATAAATCAAAAGGAGGGAAAATTCAAGGCAGAGCTCCCTGAATTATGTAGCAAATGAAAGGCTGCAGTTGTCATGGCCAACTGGAACAATTTATGGAATTCTATCCCAGTACACAAACACTAGTACCCGTCTCTCCAAAACAACCCAACCAATGCACCAGAAAAACCCAAATAATGTGCTCTGTTCTGTTTATGTAGCTATTAGATTGTTTTGAAGTCTGATATTTTACTCGGGTTGTTTTAAGGGTCCTTGTGTTTCTTCACAACAAATTCTAGTTCATAAATTTTCATATATGATGGTGGTGTAGTATTTGCATACTTATCTTCTAACCTCTTTGAAGAAGGGAATGAAAAGGTGTATATCTTGCTAGCATGTCTGATACTTCAGTATTTTAAGAAAAAAGTTCCTCAACGTGTTTGGATTATTTAGACTACAGTGAATTCAGGCTTCTTCAGATATGCCCTCTTTTTCCACACAGAAATTTTGGATTTTTTTTCCAGCTTCCAGTATAGCACAACTTTCTAGGCAGAGTAGGTATCTTGTTAGTTGGCAAGACAGGGTTAATGCTAGGAAAGCTCAAAGGCAGGCTGTGACACACACCCCTTGTTTTGGAACTTCAGCCTGCTCTTCTCTCTATCTTGCTTTACGCTGAGCTGTTGTCTAATTCTACTCTGCATGACTGGTACCTTATATGGAGCAATGCATGTTTCAGAAAATGCTGACTTCAGTTTAATGAGGTGTGAAATTATTCCTTTTAAATAAGCTTACAAGTGGTTACTGTGATTCTAGAGACCATGGTGTAAGCAGTAATTTTAAAATTAACATTAAATGAACATTGATTCTATAAAATATTTTTTCCTGAAATAAGAGCAGGTTTTGCATTCATCTAGGATCTAGGACTAATGAAGCAAGGTTTTTAAACTTTCGGAGCTCTTCTATCTATTGATATAGTATTGTAAAATTATTTTGACTTAAATGATTGATGTCCTGCTAGGAAACATCTTTTTGTGAAAGTTTATTTTGAAATATGCAGGCTTCATTAATGATTTTATAGTGATACAGCCATATATTATAAAAAACCCACAAACATGGAGATAGTTTTCAAACTTATGAAGAATTAGTAATTATTAGAAATCTATTATTTTCTAGTTCAGAAACAGAAAATCCTGTTTCTTTCCTTTCAGTAGGGCTGAAGTCAGCAACAGTATTACCAGTGAGGACTGTAACAGGCAACAGATTAAATTAATGAGAACATTCTCCATTCTGGGTGGTTGAAGTGATGACCAACACCAGCCATCCCACCCACAAGATATGTAATATTGCTGTCATGAAGGTGTGACAGTCTGACAGTCTCAGTGCCTGAACTACTTCTGGTTTTGACTTTGATTTTGTTCTTTCATAGTGGTTTTGAAGCTGATTAATGAGCAGCTTGGTCGTCCATTGATGGGAATGGGCATGGAAATAGATTCCCTGATCCAGTTCTAGTCCACAAATGCACATTTACAGAAGTCCAATTTCCCTGCACACTGGTTGGCATTAGCATTGTTTCCCATGATATTCAAGAGGAAATGAAAGGTTCTTACAGTGTTGGAGGAGGATGGTAGAAGCTGGGTCTTTGACATGGTGACTGTAGTTATTTGCAGGGCAGAAAAATTGAGGCCAAAATGTGGGGTTTTTGTTGTTTAGTGTTTCTTGTCAGTCACATCCTCCCTCTATTTCTGTCTTTCTTGAATAAAAATGTTTCAAGTTGAGAGGTGTCATGATTTGATAAGAAGTGGTTGGGGATAGAGTTATCAGTTGCTCATTAGGTCCCATTCATGCCATAATAAAAGATTGTGCCTGACTGAAAAAACTGTTTAAAAATACTCACATGGCTGATAAAGATTGTGGCTTTGCTCTGTATTCCAAACAGCAACAACCTCATAAAAGTTCAAAATGTATTCACTGATTTGTTTCTTGTTCTTTTCCTTTCTGCTCAACATTAATCAGCTCCCACTTTACCAGACTATGAAGGAGTTGATGCATCTCTCAATGAAACTGCTACAACAATAACTGTACTCTTGAGACCTGCACAGGCCAAAGGTGCACCTATCAGGTAAAAAAAAAAGAATTATATATATATATATAAAAATCAAGAAGAGTTATTTTTTTAGTTGATTATTTGTTGTGTCACCATACATAGAGCTGTTCATTTCTGAGTGATATTCATTTAACATGTATTTTTTTTTCTTGCCTACCTTATCTAGATTGCCAACAGATGTGTAATCAAAAAACATTCTGAGTTTGGCAGGGTTTTTTAAGAGATAGTCATGACCTGAATCATTCAGCTGCCTGACCTGTTTGATATGAAGTCCCCAGAACCATTATAATTTCATTTTACTTTCTCAGAGTGATTCTGAAATATGAAGCTGAAAGGTGTTTGTCAGAAAGTAGATTTGAAAATAACATTTCCTCTCCAGTGCTTCAAAGTCAGCAACTCTATAGCATATGTGTATGATTGGAAAATTGTGAGCTATGGGGAAATGGGAGAATAATAGTGATGAATACAAACTATTTGACCTTTTTCTTCTGAGAGTGCTTCTTACTAGGAATCATGTAGCAAGCTATTAAATTTTATTTGGCGTGTCCTCTAATCATATTAAAATGTTTCATTTATGTTAACTTTGAGGGGTCTTTGCCTTTTTGTGCTCTGTTGAGAGATAATTTAATTTTGTTTGCAAAGATTAGTCCACATCCTGCTCTTTACTTCTACTTGTTAGTGTAAAAATTTTATGATAGTATTTGATTCCATTTGTGTTTTACTGATGTGGCTGCATCAGCAATATTCCGGGGCAGGGTTGACTAATTGGGGGTTAATTAGCTGCTGAGCATCAGGTTTTCATGCTATTACCCTTGTGACATTTTAGAGAAACGTGGGCTAATGCATTTCATTCTGTGTTACATTAAATCCACTATCAAGGCTCAGTTGATGTCGAGTCACATGCCCAAGCCCTAAAAGCAGAGAAAAATTAACTGTTTCTTAAGTCTATTTCCATTAAGAAGAATCTATGTTTTACATGAATGTTATAGGGGATGAGTCACATACCTATATGCATTTTTATGTGCTTATAATCACTCTTATGACTGATATTAGCAAGTTATTTATTTATATTCTGTCATAGAAGATAATCCAGATTCATGCCCTTTACAGAAAATTTTGATGTGTTATATTTAAAATTGTAATCCCACATATAATTCGTTTCTGAGAAATTGCCCTGGGGCAAACCTAGGATTTTTGCGGAACAGGACTGCTTTACAAGACTTGGATTTTTAAAATAGAGATTTTTTTTTTTTTAATTAATACCATGGAAACCAGACTTGTGGTCTGAAAATGCTCCCAAATCTGCATGTGCTTAAACTTACTTCACTGTATGCCTTTGTAGGTGCTTTTAAAGACTTCCAAGTGTCCTGCTGCTGGCCCTAATGAAAGCTGTCCTTGTTTGGGAAATGTGATATCCATCTCTCATGTAATCCATGCCACATCCTTTCAGTCTTGTGTCTGGCCACCTGAGGAAGCTGAGGCAAATTCTTGCCCAGAGCATGCCTGCCAGACACCACTGGGATATACTGGTGGCGGTGGTGCACCTCTTCTTTACAGCAGCTGCTCCTGGGCACTCCTGGGCTGACATCAGCAGGCTTCCACCTTCAGTCCCACCACACACCTTCAGGGGATCAGTCTTGGGCCCTGGGTTTCTCTCCTGGAGGAGTGGCTCTTTCGTGAGCTGGTAGCATGATGGAATGTGGCTAGAGAATTACTCACAGGGGTAAAAATTTACTCAACTCAGTTCAAGAAGTTCTGGTTCCTCTGCTCTGTACTTGCTGCAGAGTAAACCTGCAGCACACAAACTCACATTTATTCTGTCAGTTTTCCTCACATCATCCTCAGTTCAATGGCATGAGCTTGTCACTCTGGCCTATGAAGATGGCAGAAAAGATCTGTGTACTAAAAGTTAGTAGACAGTTTGATATGATAGTTTCATAGAGTATTAATAGCTGTTGTTTGACTGTGTTCTCAAAGAAGCATACTTCTTTCTTCCTTTCTGTCAGCTTCCCTCTTCACTTGGGTTAATTTCTAAAACTTAACATCAAGTTTCTAACATCAAGAGGCTGAGGAAATAAGTCCTTTACCATAACTGGAGACTTGGGCTTTATTCTTAAAATCTACCAGGTGTTTTACTCCTTATTTGGAATGAGAACATTCTCCTGGTGAATGCAGAAGACATGTTGTTATTGCCTTTTCTGAGGTTATGCATATTGCAGTCAGGTACTTTTCAGCAGCTTCCTAATGGGGAGATAAATGTAGCACACTGAAATTCTGAATTGATTCAATGCATTTTGCTAAACTTTATGATACATTTTAGTGAAGCTTCACTCCATCCACATTGCGGTTTTGTTTCCCCTAGAAGCTGGTTTACTGCCATAATGAGAGGTACTAGGTAGGGGAGGAAAAAATGGCTCACTGTGCCTGCAGCTGTGATGGAGTAGGAGAGACTCAGATGCTGTTCTTTAGCCTGACCCTGAGGAACACAGCTGGCTTTTTGAAAAGTTTTATTTCTACCCAGTCCTGTAATCTCTGGAGATGTAGATGGTAATTTCATTTAATACCAGTAGGTTCATGTTAAAAAAAAAAATAATAATAGGAAAATGAAAAAAAATAGGAAAAGGAAAAAAGTTTTTTCTGATACTCTTTCGCTTTTACAAATGGACTTATGCTATGATCAGATTTCCATCACAGCCTCCCTATCAGCACAGCCCCTCAGCAAACAAATGTTCCTTATCTTAAGTATAATCTATGTGTGACATTACCTTAAGACACTGTCTGGCTGTCCTAGTTGTTACAGTTTAAACATGACTCTAGTCTTACCTTCACTGTCAGATTTTATTGTTAATCTGTTCTGTTGTTTATTGCTGATCCCTAGCATTCTTTATGGCCTTCTGGAGTTTTAAAACAAAATTACAAACTAGAAATGCAAAGGGAGACAAAGCTGGATGGCTCAGGCTCGCCTTGAAGCATGTATTGTCTCACCATCAATCTTGTGGATGAGATTCCAGTCAGTAGAATCAATGGTGCTTTGGTGATTCATTTAAAGATGTGATTTGTTGCTGTACTTTTTCTGAAGGTTCCTAACTGAGTACCAGAAAAACAATTTTTGTTTTCAAATCCTACTGCAGATGAGAATTACAAAGAGTGTACATCAGAATCAGAGTAAATTTTTAATGACTACATTTTTTTATTTGATGGTTAAAGTGCTTTTCTTGTACATCCTTATGAAGAATTAAGTTGTTTTTATTTTGCAACAAGATTAATTAAGGGGACCATGACAGGGAGCAATGAAAACAATCATTGTCAATTAGAATTCCAAGAGCTGGGGCTGCAACTTGGGCTTGTCAGTGAGTCTGGTGCCTGTCAAAGGAGAGGAAGACGTATCTCCAATAGACACATAGAAAGAAATGGTATTTAAAGTCTAGTCAGAATAGGGCTAAAGTACGAACAACATTCACTACTGCCATATCACTTTGGGAGCCTGAATGTTTAGGGAGGGATAAAAAGGAAGATCTGTTGTCAGAGACATCTTTCACCTCTTTCCAGTTGTCTTGGTCAACAGCAAGGTACTGTACATGTTTTCCTAAGTTAAAAAAAAAGAAACAAGCAAAAAAGGTTTTGTCACAAGAAATAATTTCTTCATGTGAAATTTCAGCTGAGGAGCTCTTCTGCTGCTATGTCTTCAAATTTTCTCTGCTTACCTGGCTGTCTCAGACCACTCTTTGGCCTTTATGATCCTGATGACTTACGTAGCAGGTTCTGAAATTTTTATTACTCTTCAGAATATCTCAGAATTTATTTTAGTGATCAAGAAGAAGGAATATTGTCATCTAAGCTTTCCTCTCCTCTCTCTTTATTACCCTATTTTAATTCTTCTTTGCTGTATGGAAAGACCAGGAAAATATGCTACTGTAGAAATTCCCTCAGCTTCTGTCACAAAAAAGCTCCCTCAACAACTGAATTCTCACCATCACAAAAAAAAAAAACCCAAAAAAACAACAAAAACAAACAAACAAAAAATGTATAGAAAACCTAAGATAATTGAAGCTAGGATTAGTTATATGTAAAGACACAGGGATAAGCAGAGTACATGGTTAAATTTTCACTGATAATACTAATACCTGATATAAAACACATTTGGAGCCAGTGAGCACCCCACTTTGCAAGCTGCAAATTTAGCTTTGACTTACTGCATCACATGTTACAGCAGGGTGTCCTTTCCAGCATTGTTATGTGCACACAGAGTAACAGTGCTGCTCTGGAGCCACTGCAGTGTTTAGTGAATGGGTTTAAACAGATGGTATCACAAAAGGCCCAGAGGTAAATGACTGTATTCCTCCATGTCTTGTTAGCCTATAATGCTGCATGAAAAATAGTGCAAGATCACCTATCTAGAGAGGATAGGCAAATCTTTTATTTAAATATACTGCATGAAAATACATTTTTTAAAAAATTAAATTAAAGCTTTGTTTGAGACTTAAAACAGTTTATCATTTGCTATTTTTTCTGTTGTGTAAATGTAGATGACTATAATGTGTATATCTATGCCTTATTTTCCACATATTGTAGCTTTTCATATGTAGCAGTCCAAAAAGCATTTTTGGAATATATTTTATATAAATTAATTTATTTGAAACTTTTTCAGAACCTTCTCATTTTATTGTGGTCTCATGCTTAAAATTTTGCTATACCTTTTATATACCATTCAAAAATTACAGTTTTCTTTTAAAGAATGCTGTAAAAAGAGGCTTTTAACCAGCTTAATTCTCATGCCCTTCATCTTTGTTTTTTTTTTTATTTTGGTCTCCAAAGACACTTGACCCTCAGAAAGGAGATATGCCTTAAAATGAAGATACCCCATTTATCCCTTATTCTATAAAATGACGGGGAAAGAGAGGTTGATTTGGTAACTGTGGTGCATCTCATTTTCAGAGCTGTGTGACAAACCAGGCTGTTCCAGGGGACTCTTGCCTCTGTCATGTGCAGGCACTGCAATGTCCTTCCTCTGTCCCTGCTGGCTTTCTCCTTTGAAGCTCCCAGGGTGTCAGAGACAAGTTTCCTGTTCTCCTGTCACTTCTGAGAGCAGAATTTCTGTCTGTCCCAGACCACTGGCAGCTGATGAGAGCAGACTGCAGAGTTCAGGCAGCAGAGAAGTGGTGTCTGTGTCCCAGTGCTCTCCAGTTGGTTGTCTGCCCAATTCTGAAACTGCTTTTACCCTGCCTGGGTCTAGGGTCAGGACAGGGAGGGAATGAATGCCAGTAGTCATTTTTTACCTTTTTTTATCATTATAAATAAAAACTTTAAAAATATTTTTCATCCTATCAACTTTTAAAAATATCAGTGCTTTTAGGGTTTTTTGCTAGTACATTTATTTTGAAGCATAAAGAAATATGCTGGGTATACAGGGGTTTTGTGCAAGTGATTTGTTGGTGCAGTCCCCATTAACTGGAGGTGGTTCATACATAGAGTTACCACAGAAGGTGATGCATAACTGAGCTCAGTTCATGGTCAGCTTATGAGAAATAGATATCCCCAGGTCTAACTTGTTTTTCCTTTTTACATTCTTCTTTCTACCTGGACTTTCAAAACTGACATGACTTTGTATATTCTTCTTGGGCACACTGAAATGGAAGAAAGAGGCACTCCTGCTTAATTTTTACATGCTAGGAAAAGGGGCTGCTGACATTTTCGTTCAGCTTAAGAAAGACGTGAAACTAATTTCCTATTTTATTTTTTCTCCTCTTTCTTCTGTTCTCCAGTATCATACTTTATCTCTGCCACTGCAGTTATTGGGTTTTCTGGGCAGCAGTAGCAGAGAAAATTGACAAAATAATTTAATGCTGCCCCATAAGTTCTGAATGGAGGAGGACTGTCTCTGCCTTTCAGAGTCCTTGCAGCAATGCAGTGACACTTGGAGAACTTGGTTCCATTTTACCTTTTAGGTTTAGAAAGCTTTATAACAAACCCAAGACAGACTAGTCTGCCAGCTTATTTCAAAAGCTTCAGGTTTCTTGTCTGTGTGCCTTAACACCCCTAAACCTCTTTTTATTTTCTTATAAAGTGAAGGATTGCCTTCTGCTCTCACTACATAAATTCTGTACTTCTGAAAAACAGAGGAAGCTGATAATGAGTTAGTAACATCCTGCAGTTAGGGAGCTCCCCTAAAAGAGAAAGAAGAATTATAATTACCTGTTCTATTCTGAGCAGGTGATTTTGAAAAGTGACCAAGCCATGATCCATTTTAACAGAGGTACTGGGAGGTTGAGATGTTGTTTTGATGGGCTGAATACTCTCTGCTTCAGCAATTCATAACATTTTATCATTGACAACTGTAAAGGAATGAGGCAGTCTATTTCAGTGGAATGAGCAGATTTCTGTCCATCTGTGCTTGTAATACAGCATGTCACTTGTACTTTAGATCTGCATAGCTCTGAGACAAGATAGAAGCCATAGCAAGGTCAAGAGGTGGAGAGGCCTGTCAGCACATTGTCTCTAATGATAAGACAACTGCAAATTGGTGCTTCAAGCACAGCCTAGAGGCAGTCATTATGTTGGGTCTTAAAGCTCAACTTTCTCTAATACTGTTTCAAAGGAAAATGCTAACTTCAGATTGCCTCTGATCAGCCAAGAGTTTAATCTGTTGTAGTTTAACACAGTTGTTCCCATGTTTCTTCCAAAAAAAAAAAGGTTTAAAAGAAAGTAATAATAAGAGGTCATATATGGATTTGTATTGTTGTTTTAAAAAATGGGTGCTACTTCTTTCCAACAGCTGAAATGAATAGCTTTGCTATATTTCCAGCCTTGGTTCCTTTTCTGCATCCATCTCCTGTCTTGTCCTTTTCTCCTCTGTCTCACCAGTGCCTACCAGATTGTTGTTGAAGAGCTGCACCCACACCGAACAAAGCGAGAAACTGGTGCCATGGAGTGCTACCAAATCCCTGTCACCTATCAGACTGCTCTTACTGGAGGGTCACCATATTACTTTGCTGCTCAGCTGCCCCCAGGAAACCTGCCAGAGCCAGCCCCCTTCACTGTGGGTGACAATAGGACGTACCAAGGTTTCTGGAACCCGCCGCTGGCTCCTCGGAAAGGCTACAACATCTATTTCCAGGCCATGAGCAGCGTCGAGAAGGCAAGTGCTGACAACAGCTTTCTCCTGGAAGGAGTCAAAGACATGCCTGTGGTGACAGCTAGGACTGGTGGAGCTGGATGTGGGAGGTGTTGGCAGTGGGGTGGCTGAAATCCCCTCGGTGGCAGTGCGCCACTCACAGTTCACATCAGTCTCCATTCATAGTAACTGCTACTAGATGACAGCTCAACACATCTCATAGTAATTGTCTGAGGGAAGTAATTTCAGTACTGTGACTCTGTCTCCTCAGTAAATAACATCCACAGTAGTCTCCCCAATTCTCAGTACCTGCACTCTTTAGGAGATTAAATTACTTCAGGATAATGAGAACGTGGGCTGCTCAGTGGGCTAGTAAAACATTACAATTTTTTAAGACTCTCACACTGGATATTAAATAACAAGTAAAAATTTTCTTGAGCAAAAGTAACTCCTGAGCCACCATGAGTTCGAGAGTCTTTCTGAGAAGGTGTAAATCAGGCTTGCAGCACTGCTGTGCAGTAGAATTATGGCCATCATTACCTCCTTGGTGTTTCTTTTTAACTCTGCTGCTGAGTACCGCTACTGGCTCTGTGTGCACATGGAAGGGGGAAAAGTGCCAGGGAGAGAAGTTCTGAGGTTCCAGGTGCAAAGAACAACTGTGGCTCTGCAAGCCCAGGCTGTTGCTCTTGAATGGTTTTTCCTCTTTTAAATGAAAAATGAGGGAGAAGAAAAGGATTGGTGAGAAGGGAAAATATGATCGACAGGGAACCTTTAGATATTTAAAATCTAATATTTGGATATATAGCTGAGAAAACGGCAATGTCCAGGCAGTTCAGTCAAGAACTAGAAGGGACAACTAGACTGATAGTCACTGATATCCACCAGAACCTTTGGAAAGGAGCAGAAACAGTTTTTACCCTTCTTCATGCCTGGGTCTCTCTGGTGACTAAATCCTTGCTAACAGGCAGCCTTGCCTTGGAGGTTTTTGAAGAAAATCTTAACCTTTAACTATGTCCTGGTTTAGGGTAAATTTGGGAGGAAACTTCCAAAGGGGTCCCACTAAAAAGCACATTCAAGTGGCTCCTCCCCCAACTGGTTCGGGGAAAGATTTCCTTGGAGAAAAGGGGAAAAATTGTTTATTAAACAGAATATTCACAAGCATTAAAAAAGTGAATAATATTAAACAACAAAACCTCTCACTGCTCTGAAGAGATGGCAAATTCAGAAAGTCCTTCTCGTGGGGTATGACTCAGCTCACTCAGTCTCTCATCAGTCCCTTCAGTGCCAGAAAATGCCACGTCCCGGCCCCGGTGGGACAAGGTGTGAGCTCCTGGTGCTCTTCTGGGTTCTCAGTCCCGTTCCAAGTAAAAGAAAAGCCACAGTCCGGGGAGCTTCTCTGCCTCAGCTATCTAGAAACTGACTAAAAGCAAGGGAGCTCTCTCTCCCACTGTCCGTGCTGCAGACAGCACAGTCCGTGAGAGGGAATGCAGAGAGTGGGAGCAGTTTCTGCAAACAAACCCCGCGCTTCTTCTCCCCCTTGGCTCTTGGAACCAGTCTTAAAGGTGCAGAACTTAATATCCAGCATAAACAGAACAGACAACTGGGGATACAACCATCATAAAATCACCCTAGGACAACCTATGATTATGAAAATTAGATATGCATCAAGTCAGAATGGATACAAAGCTGCTTGAAAACTACTTTTTTTGTCTGATTCAGTAGAGTATTCCTTCTTTTGAGTTCTTTTTTAAAGACCTATATTTTAAAGTAGCAAAATAAAAGGTGACTGCTAGACACCTATCCATATTTCCCTCACCTGCTAAAAAATAATTCCCTTTTGTTTTGTGGATTTCCAGTAGACTGCATTGGAAGGAAAATTGTTTCATTATCTGAGGTTAAAAAAAAAAAAAAAAAAAAGGGTGGGCAGGGAAAGTACAATGAAAGCACTAAACAAAAACATAGATATTTATTTTGGCTTTTTCATTTTGACAGATGAGTAGAAAATGAGAGAAGACCATAGTATTTTTTATTTAAACTTGATTTCAGTTTGTGAGAGATTTTTATCCTAAACAGATTTCATTGTTATGTTTGAAACTTTGGATAGAATTTTTGCTCCTACAGGGATTTAGGGGGAGGTTTTGAGGGGAACTGCATTGCATTCTGCCAAGACAGAGATCTAGTAGTTATGAGATAACCTCTGAATTGCAGAATATTTAAACAGATGCTTTGCTGTAAACCACTGCGATCACCAAAATAGGCAGAGGGAAGTAAAGTAGGCTCTGAAGGACATGGTAGTGTTTGAGAGGAGGTTACTCTGTGATCCTCACAGACATATGGAGCAGAAACAGACAAGCAAGTCCAGTAACTAGTAAGAATAGGTAAGATTATGTTAGTAAAATTTGCAGGGCTTTTATTTTGACTAAAAAATTGAGCATATTGAACACTTACAGTGCCTCAACTTATAGTTTTGCTAGCTCTTTATATGAGCTTTGTGTTTGCAAACTGCCATCAGAGCATTTTCCCTGTTGCTTTTGAATCTTCAAGAGGAGACAGATGCCGGGGGATGTATACAGGGTTGGAATGGTGAGGGATGGAGGACTAGAGTGAGCATACTTTACAGAGTGAAACTGTCATTATTATATTTTGAAATTACATACTAATATTGTTTAGAGTGATTTAATACCACAGCAGCTGCATCCTCTCTCACAACCTTATGCTATTTCAGTATGTTTGCCTTTAAAATGACTGCACATTGTAAAGTAAGGTCAGAAACCCCACTTATGATTGACCCTTGTCTGTTCAAATTGTTCAAACTGTGCATAATCAAGTAATTTCTCTGTTCATTTGTTTTAATTGCTGACCAAACTTCTGAGGGGAAAGGAGAGAGTGGTACATTACACGCAAATTGTCTTTGCATGTGTAACATCTTCTGAAGCACACTGCTGTCAAATCTGCTGTCTCCTGAGCAGATTGCATAGGTTGTGGATTAACTGTATCAAATGTGGAGGGACATCTGAGCTGCATCTGTGGTTATTCCACACCCAGAAGCATGAGGGACTGTGTTGCTTATGTGCTTCAGGTGACTCTTTAAGAGTGTCAGAAAGTAGCAAGACATAATTTTGGAGACAGTGCTGAGTGAATGTATCTTCTTTCCTGCACAGTGCTGTTTCAGGTCAACACAAGCCCAGGATTTTTGTGCTGTGACATAAATAGGAGCACCACTCCTCCCTTTTCCTCCTGCTGCACCCTCTCTTTGTATTCTTATGGCATGATTTCCATTTCATTTGAATAACCTGATATTTTGCTATATCTGGGCTGTCCTTCTCTCCCCATTGTTATCTTGGAGAGAGTAAAGCCCAGTCAAGACAAAATCCTCCAGCCTTCACCCTGCTAAGCCCAGAGCCTGAGCCAACTCATTGGCTATTGATCAGTACCAGCTGATCAATAGATCTAAGATGAATTTATGGAGTGGGGAGGGCAAAAAAAGCCCGTAATCTGACTGTTTTCTTTACTTTTCTTTCCTTAACAGGAAACCAAAACTCAGTGTGTTCGAATAGCTACAAAAGGTAAGAGGTTCGTCCCCACACACAAAGTAGCTTTTAAAATTAATTTTGGTGCTTCTATGAAAGGTTCAAAGCAAAGCAAATACTATTCCTCTGGTTTGAACCACTTGATTGTGTTAGAATGTAATGGTCTGCTGCTTTTTATGCTTTGGTATTGAGCCAAGGGAGTATTGCTCTAGAAGTACTCAGAATTTAGACAAAATAAGGACACATCTTTTTTGCCTCCTTTCTTTTTATGATTTTCAAGATCTACTTTTAGATTGTGAAGTGTTGCAGGCAGCAGAAAGATGGACAGGAGAGAAGAAAGTGCACATGGGTAAACTGTCTGTTAGACTAACAATTATTTTCAAGCGGGAGTGGAAATAATTTAAATGAAGGACGTGACAGTTAATTTTGCTAAGTAAGAGCTCCGAGTGTTAGAGAGACATAGGAGAGGATTGATTTGAGAAAGGCTTGTCTCTGACAGCCAGTGAGCTCCAGGACTAACGCTGACTGCATAGCTGTGAGAATAAATCGTGTTGACCCCACATACAGCAGGTTAATCACACACTGCTCACTCAAAAATGCTGTTTCATCTTCAAATGAGGACTTAGTTGTCCTGCTTATTGTTATCTCTTGCTTTGACTGTATTTATGGCCATTTGTTTTGGTGGTTTGATTGTGCCGACATGAGAGTTGTTTGATGGACTCTGGCAGCATAAATAAGCAAGGAGCTTACAAATGCCCAAAGAGTCTTCTGCAAAGGCCCAGCACTTATGTTGTCTCTTTCTAATTGCATATTGATATTTAGCATAAAAACAACTTTAGATATGAGCAGCCAGGTATTAAAGTACTGCAGAGGTACATGAGCCCCATTTTTTCAATAACTTCTCTCAATTTAAATCCTGTTCAAATGAAAAGCTGATGCCTCTAATGAGGTGGTAGCAAGCAAATGTTTTCTTGAGAAACCAGGAAAAAAATGTACTTCTTAAGATGTGTTAGTATTTTCATCAAGTGAGGTAAACTAATATAAACAGGAAATTAAAACCATGAGCTAAGTCTTCTGTAAAACGTATATCAGCATTATTTTTCTTGTGTTTACCTCGCAAGATTAAACATTTGAATTAAAATATATTTGCATAAACAAATATTTATGTACCACAAGCATGTATTTGGGTCTAGGGAGAGTTTTGAAAGGCTCAGAAATAACTTAAAATATTGCAGGACTGTGGAAGAGGAAAGCAATGGTCTCTCATCATAAATTTTCTGGATAGTAATAATAAAACAGGAAAGAAATTCACCTGTCATAAGAGGAAATAATTTTTGTTTAACCACAGGCATTCCCCCAGTCTCAAAGAAATGTTCGTGGCAGCAAGAGACCTCTTGGTGGTTGCTTGTACACTTTCCTCAGCTGCAGCAGTCACATTCCCCCGATGGCTGTAGTCTGAAAGAAAGGCAAAATAACGATGAGGTTTCTTACTTTTGTGCCTTATATTTTGCCTTTGACACTCTGATTGAAGACAAGTTTTCCTGAAGTAACTGCATTGCCTTATGTATCAGTGCTTAATTCCTTGAAAGTGGATGTAAAAAAGGAAGTGCTTTCTCTGACTTAATTGCTGGATGTGAATTGCAGGGGGAGGCAACATTAGGAACAAATGCTTTCTCTTCCTCTGCAGGAATGCATTTAATAAGGAGTCATCACTTCAGAGTCATGTACATTCATATTTCTCAAATGAGTTATACTGGTATTTTAAAGTATTTTTTAAAAGTTCATACTGATTTTTTGCCCATGTTTACATAATAATAATAATATCATGATATGTTGTACTTGAAGAGAAATATACTTAATGTACTGGTTTATGTATATTCTCATCTGGTTACCTTGATTTTTTTGTTGATTTGTTTCATTGTTAGTGGTTTTTGTTTGTATGTTTGTTTGTTTGTTTGTTTGTTTGTTTGTTTGTTTGTTTGTTTGTTTGTTTTTGTTTTTGTTTTCTTTTGTAGTGTGTAAGATTGCATTGAAGCATTGGCATAGGAGGTCTGGTTGCATTTGTAATATTTTCATAGGGAAAAACCAACTGTCCCACCTTACCTAATGCACTCCAGTAAAGCTAACATACCTGTTTAAAATCTGGGAAATTGTCTAAACTATGTATTCCATTATGAATGTAGTGTGTAGTTTTGTGTCATCTCCTGTGACTTGAAGCAGCCTACAGGTGGCCAAACTGAATTTTGCCTTGAGCATGTCAAAAAGACATTAAAAATTCTGAAAAGCAGTGGTGGAAAGGAGAAGGAGGGAACAACATAAAAGGTGCATGTTAAGACAGAATCTCCCTGGTAGTGAAGTTCAGTATTACCAGCAAATTTACTTTCTTGTTTCTACCTTGTTCAAGGATCTGGTTTATCTGCTGTATATATTCACACCAATAAGACGTAAAGATGGAAAAAATATGACAGTAATGTCATGTTTTGGTGCTGGAGAAATTAATCCGCACATTTTTCTTTTTTTTTTTTTTTTTTGACAATTCCCTAGCAGCATGCTTTACGTTTATTTTAATGTATTATGGGTTTCACACATATGATTCCCAAGGCCAACAAATTAATGAAGGCAAACAAATTTAAATTGAAGCACTTGTACTTTTTGAGTCTGTATATTTCAGGTGTAGCGCTGTCATGATCTTCTGGTAACAAATGCACTAAAGTGTCAAGTCATCTAAAAGAGGGTGCCAAATCATGACAAAAGCATGTTGCTTCTCCTTCTTGATGTGCCTTGAAAAAATGCTTTTGAGTAAACAGGGAGACATACTAGTGTCTGGTGTATTGAAATGCACTGAGGTAATTTTTCATGATAGCAAATACTGGAGCATCACCTGTTTTAAAAACAGCCTCCTGAGCAGTTCCTGTGTACTTGCAGCTGAAGGGTGAATGCCAGTGATTCTTTGACGGCCCCTTAATTAGACTCACAGTAGGAGTCCCCCTTTTTCTATACACCTGCTTCCATGGCACTTGTGAGAGTGTAATGACCAATTTTGCCCTTCTGCACAGTGTAGTGAATTGGCCAGGCCGAGTTATTAGATGTGATGAGAGAGTATGAAAAGTTACAGACATTGCACACAGTCTGTTCACATAAGCTTTGATTCTCGAGGAAATTGAGTGGAAACAATGTAAAAAATAACTCCTTGTATCACAACTGGTGAGTACAATATACCTAAAGCATCATTTCCAGTTACATATATAGCCAAAAAATATATTAACTATGAACAATTTTAATTCCTTGGACACTTTGAGCCGATACTGTTTCCTCTCTTAAACTGAATCCCCTTCTCATCCAGAAACTGTTAATAACCAATGATCAGTATATTTATTTTTTTCTAAGAGCATTGAATTGTTCTCTACTTTGTTAATTTTTGAATCTAGATAGTAGGGTTGCCCAGTCACTAATAGTCTGGTTTCCCACACGTAGTAACTAAATAATAATAAAAATAATTTATAACTAATTTTTGAAGAGCAGAGAAGAGTGCAGAGGCTGAGACAGCAGGTCAGGTATTCAATAGGAATTGAAAAATGGAGTCAGGAAATATGTGTCATTTGATAAAAACAATCTCTTAAGTATAATTTCCTAAAGAAAGCTTTGAACTTCCTAATACTAGCTTAGTAAGGCAGATTTCAACTGTGGAATCATAGAATTTTTTAAGGCTGGAAAAGGCTCCTAAGATCACCAAATCCAACTGTCAACCTAGCCACCATGTTCACCACCAAACCACACCACTATGTGTTTTTTGAATGCTTCCAGGGATGGTGACTCCCTGGGCAGCCTGTTCCAATGCTTTACAACCCTTCCCATGAGGAATTTTTTCCTAATATGTAATTTAGACCTCCTGGTAAAACTTGAGACCATTGAGGAGTTCATAACATGCACATATCAGAATGAATACATGATAACCAAACTTGCCTAACCAAAGTATTGATAAACTCAAGTCAATAGAAGGTGCATACACTTCAGAGTAATAGATTTTGTTGGTGACTGATCTGTTATATCCTGGAGTTGAGTTTGACTGTGTAAAACTTTGAATGGGTTTCCACTCTCACACAACATCGCCATTTCATTTTACTGTCTCAAATGTTACTGACTGCTAAGGGAGTGAAACTGGATTAACATGGTCAGAGAAGAGTGATGCACCAAACTATTTAACATGTAAATAGACATTTAAGAGGACAGAAGGGACAGCAGAGCTGTTATTAAGCAGAGTATATGAAGCTGACATTTGTGACAGTTTTCAGGCTGCCAAGTTTGAGGTTAACACTGATTTATGTGTATTCTTTTGTTTTGCTTAGTGGGCTAGAGAAAAATATTGAAAATTTAATTAGAAGAAATCTACTGTGGCAGTAAATAAAGAAGTGGTGGGCCTGGCAGCTCTATCACAAAGTAGTTAGAGGGAATAAATGAAGTCCAGAGCTTCTCAGTCCACATTTAAAACAAGAACTTCATCAATTCCAACATTATTTTCCCTTGTGGTTTTCCTTTGTGTTATTAGTTCAGGCAGTATTGAACCTCTCTATCTCTATGCATGTTTGATTCATTCAGATGGATGAAAATGCCATTTGAGATGATGCGCATCTGGAAGTAATTGTGAAATGGCAGAAAATGACTTTTTAATCTGATTTGAGGAATAAAGAGGTCTGGGTGGTAACATTTCAACTCCAAGTGTGCGTTTAGTCCACCATCATTACTGCTCTGAATTCATTCCCACAGCAGTTGGGGATTGATCCAAGGGCCTTTGATGTCAATGGGAGTCCTTCCACTGACATTAATGTGCTTTGGATTAGGTCTTTAGAAGTCATAAATCTGTCTAGACCATAATTATTTCCTTGAAATTGCTCCTGATGATGTTTCTGCTCTTAGGGAAATTTGTGAAAGTCAAATCACCTCCTGTTGCAGGATGCTCAAAAATGTCTGTTACCGATTAATGCACAAATGAAGGGAATATGTCAGATGCTAAATGTATCTGAAAGGAATTTTCTCTCACTGTTGTTTTTGTGTTTGGATCAGTGCTCCTACAATGACTTTGAGCTATACCATCGCAATAGGAACTGGAGACCCAAGTGGCAATATAAACATAGAGAATGCAGATGTTTTCTAAGTCACTTTTTTTTTCCACTCATTTGTAGGAAAAGCATTTAATATGTTTAAGCTTCAGTGATCTTTTGCATAATGTCTTTTATCACTCAAAAAGAAGAATTCAGTTGACTTGCTGAGCTTTCCAAACATAGAAACAGAGCATTAGCATGGCATATTTTTCTTTTTGTATGTGAAATTGCACTAGCTCACTGAGCAACCACATCTGCTAGTTCTGATAAGTAATACCTTTGGTTGTAAATAAAAAATAGCATGATCCCTTGATGGAATATTGGATGATGGTTATTAAAAAAGCAGTTAAGTGAGGGAGACCTCAAGATATCCAGGCACAAAACCTACAATGTGAGTATTTTCATCTATGCACAAAGATCAAAATCTTAGCAACCTTAAAGATTTCATAAAGAGTGAGAAATTTAGAAGTAAGTATTCAGGTAGAGTTTTCTAGTTTAAATATTATAGGAAGAATGTTGATGTATTACAAGGATCAGTGTCTTAACATATATGCTCTCTTAGTAGATGCCTGGTTTATTAGGTCTCTTCACTTATTACTAATATTATTTAATGAATCAGACTGTGAGCATTGAGTGTTTTGCATCCATTGCAGAGAATTTGGACACATAAAGCTAGAAATGCAGAGTTTTTACAAAACACATTAGATTTTTAACCGCAATTGAAAATCCTTCATTCTGATTTTAATAGATGTGCATTTAAAAGTAGCCTTTGCTAATACTACTGGGTGCAGGGGTGAATTTCAGCTCTTCTTTTCTTACTATTCTTTCACCATATTTCATTTGTCTTTTCTAATGTGTTTACCTTCTTTGTGTCATTGTAAAATGACAAGTGTTTAGAGAAGGTAAACTCTATCATCCCCTGAAAGGGCTGGTCTCATTAACCCCTTTTCACACAGGCAACCAGTGTACACTTCCATTTTCTATTGTGATTAACTCTACCATTGGCTGAAATGGCCTCTTGCAATGCCTGGGGTTAAAGAGCGTGTGAGGCAGATCAGGCAGAGACTGCTGCCTCTAACAGCCTCTCACAGGCCTCTCGTGTGCATGTTCAGCCTTGGAGCGATAAGAATTTGGCTTGTGTGTGCTGTAGTGCAGTTTTAGAGCAGCCCTTTGAAGGGACAGCACTGTTTCCAAGAAAGGAGAAAAGGGTCTCTAGGAATTATAAACTGTGTTTATATGCAGTCAGTACTCTTCAGCCAGAATGACACTTTATTTGCATTGGCAAGCACCTTAGCACAGAGAGTATGCAACACCTTACCACAGAGGAAATAATCTTTGCAATTATTCATTCTTGCATTAACAGCTGCCTAATGCTGGGATATTTTGAATAGAAGACAAAATATGTTTGAGCAGTAAAGCTGCTCACTGTGCACCCGGACAGGAAGGACACAAGAGCTTTTCATCAGAAAAGAATGATGCTCAAAGAATGCAGAAGAAATTCAGCAGCATCTAAATCAGAAATGTGCTTGCTTACTTTTATGAAAACAGTTTAAGACCCTGGAATCAATGTCACCATGTTTCTCTGTATCTAATTTAAGACCATTAACTAAATGAAAAGAAGTCCCACCTTCTATTGTCATGAATTTTACAAGGGTTTATTAAATTATGTGCATGTCACCTCTGACAGAGCTCTAAGTGAAGTTCTACAGATAGTCAGCTAGAAACAAGGAGCTGCACTGCCAAGTGTAGTAGCACTTCCTAAACACTCCAGTGTGCTGAAGAGCAAGTCAGTATGGTTGATTGGCACTGCTGCCAAATTATTCAAATACAGACTGATACTTTGTCAGCTGCATAAAGAGATGATGGCTCTGAAGTTCAGGAGCTCAGACTGCTTTCTGCTCTAGTGGGAAGCTGTGTACTAACCAGGCTATTTTTGGAAAGATGCTAGCTGGAAGGGCTTGCAGATGGACCTTGTAGGCAGGATGATCTTTAGAAATAATGTGGTTATCACACATCTGTCTGTCACAGCAGGATGTAGTTACAGGCAGTTAAAACAATTTTTGTGGCCAGATGAATTCAAAGCATAGGGAAAAGAATTACAGTCCTGTGTGTGATTTTCAATGCTGTCAATTTAGGAAGTGTCTGGAGACTTTTGTGTGAGTTCAGCAGTTTGGAAAGGTCTGGGAATATACTTCATGCTGCACAGTGATGAAGGTTCTTGATCAGGATGGACTTCCAGAACCCTTTACTGACAAAGAGGTCATTGGAAATACATTGCATTCTTTGACACTTCTGTTTAACATCTGCTAGCTTGTAAACAAGGGAGTAAACAAGAGAGATAACCACATTCAGTACCATATAGATGCCAGAATATTTAACCTGAACATTAAATCAGAGGTCCCATATCTGCTGACTTGTGTTGCTTGCTCTTTGCTGATGACTGAGCATTGGTTACTCAAACATATGTAAGCAGACTACATATTATTGACTGTTTCAGCACCTCTGCCAAGAGGTTGGTCAGGCCATTAGTACAGGGGAAAAAGAGGTCCTGCTCTAACCTTGCTGTTGTGGAAAATATCCTGAGGCAGTAGCCTGTGCTGATGCTACACTATGGAAATTTGTGAGAACAGCAATGCTACTTCACCAGCACACATTTTCAAAACACCAGAGTTAACAGAAAAGGCATGCAGGCAATAGCAAAAGACAATATAGTATTTAGGATGTTAAAGCAGCATGTCTGAAATAAGAGGCATCTGGCTTCAAATATAAGTAAATATCTATTGTACATTAGTTGTTGTCACTCTGTGTATGGCTACAAAACTTGGACGTTTTATCGTCTCCACATCTAGCATCCAAACCATTTCTGATGCACTGCTTTGATGCCCTTGCTGCCATAAAACTGCAGGATATAGCTCTGAATGGTGCATTCCTAAATTGCTGTCACATTGTCGGCACTGAAGCAAGATTTTAGGACATCCAGTTATGCCAGACCTGCTTCTCATGTTGGAAAACAAATTGCCCAAAACTAGTTTCTGTTGGCAGTTGAAATGCAGAGTAAAGCTCAGAGGCAGCATAATGAGGTGGCTAATGAGTAAGTTTAGGGCAAATCCTCACTTACATGTCATCAGTTTCACAATGTGAGAAATTAAATCTGAAGACTTCCTGCTCTAGTGAATAATGGGTACTTATGCCATCATAACATTCAAATAAAATTAGAATGGCACGGTATGGTAAAAGTGAATATGGTAGTGAAAAGGTTATATCTGCACACTTCACAGAATCATGAAAATGTGAGTCTTCCTGGGACAATGAAACCAGGTCCTTACCTACAGATGGAAAACAGGAATCACAATCACTCTTTCCATCCCTCGTGCTACTGTGTTTTTGAATTTGCCATTTCTCCAGGCTCAAGAATGATGCATCCTAATGAACAAGAAATCTGCCAAAGGGAGCAAGAGACCTGCATGGATGAATAAAGAACTCCTGTCATTACTCAAATATAAGCAGAAAATACACAGGAGATGGAAAAATGGAAACATGGGATGAATGAATGTATTCATCCCATCCACTTGGAATGAGCATAGAGATATTGTTAGAGTAAGTTGAAATGAAACAGGGAAGACCAAGGCCAAGGAATTGAATCTGGTCAAAGGTGTTAAGGACGCTTAACAAGAAGAGCTAAGCCACTCATGATCATCTTTGAAAGGTTGTGGAGAGCAGGAGAGTACCTGAGGACTGGAAAAAAACAAATGTAATCCCAGTCTTTCAAAAGAGCGAGGAGGAGGACCCAGGGAATTACCATCTAGTCAGCTTCAACTCAATCCCTGGAAAGGTGATGAAATCTCATTCTGGAGGCCACCCCTATCCACATAAAGGACAAGAAGATGAACGATCAATAGTAGTAAACATGGATTTACTAAAGGTAACTCTTGCTTGGCAAACCTGATTGCCTTCTACAATGAAGCAACTACCTTGATGGTTAAGAGGAGGAGAGCAGCAGATCTTACCTACCTCGACACTGTCTCACAATATCCTCGTAGGCAAACTCAGGGCTGGATGAGTGACCAGGGATGTGGATTGAGAACTGGTTGAATGACAGGTCCCAGAGGACTGTAATCAGTGGCACAGGGTCTGATTGGAGGCCTCCAAAATTCTGTAGCGGGCCCAGATTGTACTAGGTGACAGTGTCCCTTCCAACCCAAACTGTTCTCTGATATAAAGATGTGTATTCTGGTTGTACATCTTATTCTTGGGACTATTATGTAATGACAGAAAAAAATCAAATTGCTGGCTATTCGCCAGAACATTGAAAAAGATTTTACTGCTATATCTGTGTTTTTAACAACAAATGACCCTTTTTCCATATCAGAGAGAGAAGGGATAGAGTTCTACAATTACAATAATTGACATTCAAATTGACTCAGCATATGGAAGGCATTGATTTGCACAAGTACAGACATTTTTAAATATGAATCTTAATTTTTGTGTACATTAACACCATCCAGATTGTGTGAATATGCTTGTTTTGTTAACCCATTACAATAGAAAACATGTAACCAAGCAAATTTCAAATTAACCTTTGATCTGTTTCTAATTTCACGGATTTTGCTGAATTGAATCTGCCATTTCTATTTTGAAATGATGATGCTACATCCCCCAGTATTTTGTAAAAAAAATTATAAGGACTGGTAATTCAAAAACATGGTGTAATTATTTTCTGCAAATGTAAACAGATTTTCTCACAGTTCTTTAGTGTTTCTCATTTCTGGTAGTTCAAAAAGTTTTAATCCTGAGTGGCCTGTTATCTGATAATATTCCAAAATTTAGATATTTATAAAATTTGTTCCCATTCTTTTTGAAATCATTGAACTGTAATATTTATGCTGGGTTTTACATCCATGTGCTCATCTTTCATAGCACTTCCTTTTGTATACCTCTGATAAAAAGGGTTGACATTCCTTGTCCTAGTGTAAGGGCTTTTAAGATACTGCACTCTGAAACCTGGATACTGGGTTCTTTATGTGCTCAGTGGAAAATCTGGAAGGAACCTCTGTCCTCTGTTTCCCAAATGGGATCAAAGATGAAAATTGCTGTATGTATTTCCTTTCCTACTCACTCTTTTACAGAAAATTCTGTTATACATATCAGATAAGGAGATTGATTTTTTTTCAGATTACTCTGTCTTTTGGGGAATAAATGTGTCAAGTCCCCATGAGCAGCAGTCAGATATTAATCATTGTGGTTAAATAGGATTTTTGATTGGTCATTTGAACTGTGGAGTGCTCTCTGGCTGCTACCAACTGCTTACATGTTTCAGCCTAGATCACACTGTACACTGAGATGGGAAAGGCTACTGACTACTTGCAGCAGTCACTACATATTTGTGAGTCTACCAAGCTCTTATTTTGCTTTTGAACATAATTGAGAAAACCTTGTTCTATGATAGATCATTGGCAGGTTAGTAACTGAGAGATCATAGAATCATGATAAGATTGTAAAAGATATCTGAGATCATAACCCACAGACCTGCTTTCCCAGGTGCCATATGTACTGATCTTTTTAGCATTTTCAGGGATGGTGATTCCACCATTTCTCCCTAGGCATCTTGTTCCAATGCCTAACCACCTTTTCAGTGAATAATTTTTTCCTAGTGCCCAATGTAAGCCTCCCCTGTTACAAATTGAGGCCATTTTCTCTCATTTTGCCACTTGTTACCTGTAGGAAGAGACAACCCCCACCTCATTACAACTTCCTTGTAGGTAGTTGTAGAGAGTGATGGGGTCCCCCTGAGCCTTCTTTTCTGCAGCCTCAAGAAGCACAGCTCGCTCAGCTGCTGAATTTCATTATATGCTTGTCCAAATATTTCGTTGCCTTTGTATTAAAAGAATATTGCTTACTCAGCATAAGTTCGGAGACATCATCTTACTCAGGCAATTCAAATACCTTTTCTAACATAGATTTTATTTAAACAGTATTGTAGGCTTTTCTCAGACTCAGAAAGTGAAATCAATTTATGCACGCAGAGTACTGAGCAACAGAAATCACAACTTCCTGGGTGTCCCTTTAGTAATGGTAAAACTTAGACAGTGAAATTCTGTACCCACGGAACAGAACAGTCTGAAAGTATTTTTCCAATTTGTTTCAGGAAGTGCAAATCTTTTATGCTTTATGTTTGAGTAACCTGATCAAGGAACTATTTAGATGAATGCAAACACATACTTAGGTAGAACGATTTTCTTTGCTGGCAGAGGGGTCTGTGGTGCTTGCATGGATCAAAACATGATGTGATCAGTGGTAGGCACACGGTGCTGTTGCAGACAGGCTTCTGCATGAACTAATGCCTATAGCTTGGAGGAGAAGAGGAGCAGCTGTGCAGGTACTGCTGCTGCCTGAGCTTACAGCACGAGTGTAGTGCCTTGCCTGCCACCAGCCAGCCTGTAGAGGTGGTGAGCTTGGTGAATAGCACATTGTGCATAGCTGGGCCCACACAGTGAACCTGTCAGGGACTTGACTACAGGATGTAGCCCATGTCACTATTGATGTGGGGTCATACTGCCAGAATACGAGAGCCCTGATTGCTAGAAAATTTGTTACAAATGAAGATGTGTCCAACATCTTATGCTATATCAGGATATTGAGAGAGAAGGACCCCTGGGATATGCCTTAAAGCATGATTTGTTGCTCTTCTACAGTCTCATGAAGGGTGAGAACCGTTTAAGTCAGAAGTCAGTGGTCAGTGATCACAAGACCAGGTTACAAGGTATTTTAAAGGTTTATTAGCCAATAAACTACTACCACAAAGAATGTTTCTACTTTCACACCAATCCCTAATTAAATTGTCGTATATGTTTTTGCCACAGTGTGGGTTTTCTTAAACCAATCATATAATGACACACAACCCCCTACAGAATTACATCTTTAAACTTCTTACTACCTTTAAAACTACTTCTATATCCTAAACTTTAAACTCTAAATCTTTCCACTACCTAGTTTAACATGTTCCTGCTTAAACTACAAATCCACATTCTTGCCCATGGTCTCTAGATCTGGAAGCCTTTTCCAGGATCTCAAGTTGAACCCTGTATTCATTTCTATGCTTGGGCCTGCATGCACAAGGTTTTGAGATCTTTCTCTGCCTTGAATTCCCACAATGCTACATAGGACACTTGACTAGTTTTTCAAAATTCTGAGATCAAGTGACAGCTGCTTTTTAATCTAATGGCAAAATTTCTTTAGATACAACTCCTTCCATATTTGACTTGCTTGCTCCACTTCTTGTCAAAGCAAAACATATCAGCTATACTGCATACTCCATCCAGCCATGTATGGGGGCTTCTTGAGTCCTACCCAATGCTGAAGTATTTCATCTTGCCAAATTTTGTCATTGCCATAGCTGGAGATGACATAAGAAGAAATGTAGGATTTGCCACAAATTGTCTTAACATTTGTTAAGCTAAAGGGAAAATGCAATCATATGGGATAAGCTGACTGTAAGTCTTTCATCTTTTTCGTTCCTTCTCAAGATGTAGATTCTTAAGGTAGTTAGAACCAATTTATACTGTGGTATAAGTGTTTGAGACAGAAGCATAAATAAAATATCCCTAAGCTGGAAGCTAAGTACAGATATATATATTTCTTCTGTCAGCTTTGAAACTGGCTTTGAAACTGGTTGTGTTTTAAATTCACTTTTGAGATCAGATACTCTCAGTTATTTTCATATTCTGCTGGTGTGTTTGTCACATTAGTTTTACAAACTATGTAATTTTTGACTCCTGATTAAGTGTCCAACTAGCTTTTTTATAGCAAAGAGAAAAAAGTTGTCACCCTAATGAACACTCTCCAGTCCTTTAGCTGTAATCATGATGGCTGCCTTGTGATATTTACAGTTCCACAACATATTTTTATCTTGGTTAAGCAACCTGGAGGACGTTTTTCTGGTTTGGGGTAGGGCATTTTCAATATGCATGGTTTCATGTTTCTGTTGAGGTCTTTCCACTCTCTCTTCCATTTTATTATTTTTACTGGCCACTTTAATGTAAGGTATTTCAAATTTTCTGGTGTGAGTTCTCTATTGAACAGAGAGGTCTTGTTTCCATTGGGATATACAGCAATGCCTAACCATGCCTGAGCTCTCTGCACAGTGTATCAAAGCTGCTTTTCTACAAACAGAGTAATTAATTTCTTAAACAACATACTCAGATAAAAATTAGTATTGCAAATTTGATGTCAGCAAATAAACTGTGGTGAATTGAAAAGTTTCAGGAGGCAAAAGAAAATGTGTTATTGTACCTGAACTATTTGCTGTATTTTTGGAGGTGTCTTATCAATCCAAGGCTTGGTGCTGGGTCTTGCCCCACCTCTCTGTGCAGCTGTAGATTTCTCTCTTGGTACTGGAAATCTCATTATAATCAGAGCAGGAGGTCTTGGTTGGGGGATTGCTCTCTTCTGATATTTAACTGTGGAATAAAGAGGAAGAATACAGACACTTTGCCTGTGTAGAGTGAACATGGTTACTCCGGTCGTGTATATGTTGAACAAAAATTTGCACAATAGCAGTAACTGACAATTTTTCCAATGCTCTGAGTACTATTTTTCATTTTAAAGTTTGGCTTTTATTTCAAATACTGAATTTCTCCAGTCACATCTAACAATGTAATTATTAGTAAGTTCCCATGAGTAGTATTGAAGAAATACACTGTCTTAGGGATATTTTAAGTTTTTCAAGACAAAAAGGGTTTGGTATCAGAATTGTTATTGATTTCCAGCCACTGTAAAGTACACACACATCACAATAAAGGTTAACTGCCTAGAAGAATGTAAAAGAGCAGCGACTTTAAGTAAAAAGAAAATCCAGCTTAAAAAGAAACCAGACTGAAGTAAATGCAGTGAACTGCTTTCTTCGTGTCTGGAATGTTTTTTTCATACAGCTACTGTAAAAACAATGTTTTCTTTTGTTCTTTTTAATGCAGACAGGAACACATCAATATTTAATTTTACCATGAGTAATACATGTATTCCATTTAACCCCAAGTCTATTTTGGACTTTGTATGTTTTTATAATGATGATGTGAATTTATAAATCCTTAATGCCCTTAAAGCTGCCCATATGTTGTGTTGAAATCCTTAGGAATCTGTAAAAATAAAAGTCAAGAAGATAGTTATGGGCTCCAAAAGCTCAAAACCAACCTAAGCCAGTCTAACAGCTAAAGATTTGTCAGCTGTATCCTAATGCTCCTAAACCTTTGGCAAAACAAATGTTGCCCTTGAGAACTTATCTCATTATATCTGGGCATTTTAAATCACTCTACAGAAATAATACAAAATAAAATAAAATAAAATGTTCTACTTCTAAGTAGAAGGCATGATCCTGGCATCTGTGCTTTTGCCCCAAGTGCTGTCCTTCTGTGCCACAATCAGCATGAGCTTTTCTTAGATTTGTGCTTGTGGGCATATGGACAACTGGAAGTCATTTGGCAATGCCAGTTGTCCTCGTTATTATCTTTTTCTTTTATCTTATCCACTGTCAGTTGCTAAGGACAGTACTAGTTTCTAGTTTTACTTCAAAGCACTATGCAGCCAAGATTACTTCATGTACACTTTTGAATCTTAGAAGACAAGAAAAGCCATTATAAGGACTACCATGAATGTGTTTTGCACTAACAGAAGATGATGGAGATTCTTCAGCAGGTAAAAAAGCCCTCCCTCAGGTGAGACCTCAGGTTTTCACACGCACTTGCCGTGTACCTGCTAAAGACTAGTCAGATTGAAGCAGTCAGGTGTTCTCATCAATTTACAAAATTTTCATGCCAATTTGAAGCCCAAGACCTCTAAAACCTACAAGTCATTAGTTGTTTGGAGGCTACCCTGCCCATGGGACTTGGAATTTCAGCTTGTCATCCTATCTTTTGTTGGTAGCCTTTTGTTAGCCAACAATTGCTCTCTTCCTTTCACATGAGGTATTCATTTTGCTATATTTTTTCCCATCCACTCATAGTAAACTGATGAAGCAGCACAGCATTATAATGAATTCCTACTTGGTTAGGCAAAAGTTGGATTGTTGTGAGTAATCGAATTACTCCTCTGGAGACAGGATTTCTAAGTAAAGTGATGAGGTGAGGCGATTACAGCTGTAACCCTTACAAGCAAAAAAAGATGTGTTATGCTAATCCTTTGTGAATGGGTTGAATTGAAAGTGAGGGAAATAAAAAAGAATGCTCTTGAAAGAAGAAGGGGGGTATGAAAGGACTACTGTGTCATTTGTTCTCTTTTCATTCATCCTCTCTTGCTATAGAGAAAAAAAATTGTGGCAAACTGGAGTATTTTACCTTTCAAGTCTGACACTGAAATAGTTTAATCTTTAGCTGCCTTAAATACTGTGTGAAAAAAAATGAGAGGGTAGGAAGAGAGGTATAGCAAAAAAAAAAGTGTGAAAAAGTGCCAGTTAGACTGCTTTTTGGTTAAGGTCATGTGGTATGACCTTATCTTACCTGTAAAAGCAGCAGAATGAGGAAGGGGAAAAGATGCTGTGGAAAGTAAGAGTTATGCTAAACATTACCTTTATCTGAAAACACTTTAGGCTCAAGTGCGAGATCCTTGTTACCCCCAGGCTTGTTTATTTTCTGTTTCCGCTCTTTCAGCTGTTAAATAAGAGTGCTCTGTCTCAAATTAATACCTGAAAGGACTTTTAAAGCTTCAGCTAGGAGAGATGACATGCTAATTACAGTGTAGTAACTAACTGAATAGAGTGTTATAAATATGTCTTGTTAATTGAGTAAGAAGAAATAGCTCATTTGTTTTTAGATAACCAACCTGAATATAAATGGACAATGGTATAAGTAGCTTTTGGATTTCTTCTGTGTTTTTTTTTTTTTTTAAGATTTTGATCAATTTTCATTGTTGCTCCTTTTTTTCCTTTCTGTGTACTCTTTGGAGGGTGGAAAATTGACCCCGACCAGCACTTAAGCACCCACTCAGCTGCTCTGCTCACCAGCAGAATGGGAATGAGAATCAGAAGAGGGAAAGTGAGAAAACCTGCGAGCTAAGAATGGTTTATTAACTGAAGAAAGGAATATTAAAAAAAGAAAAGGATACAAAGGCTCACTCACTACCTCCCACACCCAGTCCCATACCCAAACTGTCTCAAAGCTCAAAGAATTCCTGGTTTTTATTGGAGCATGACATCATATGACATGAGATAACCCTTGGGGCAGTATGAGAAATGAGGAAGCCCCAGTGCTGTGGAAAGACTGCTCAACAATAGCTAAAACAATGTTATCAGCACTGTTTTAGTGACAAATTGAAAGCATAGCACCCTAACAACTCTGGTGAGGAAGGTTTACTCCACCTCAGCCAGACTAATGCTTACTCCATCCTCAGCCAGATTCCTTAACAATGTTTAGACTTTATAATCATGCTTTTCAGCATATTGTATTTCCACTGTGAATGGAGGAAACTTCAGTAAAATTTCTTCCCCTTTGTAGGTTTACAGTGATGATTCAAATTTGGTGTTCTGAAGTTTTATATTAATGAAATTCTTCACTAGCTCTAAATTTGGAAAAAAATACCAATAGGCACAGGGGAATGAACTACTTATTTTTCCCTGTCAGATACCTGAAACTAACTGGAATTTAAGAACAGGGCCTTTGGGGGGAAAAGAGAAAAAATATAATTCCCCGAGTATGCTACTTCATACTTGCATTTCTCCCTAATTCCTTAAGTTCAACCTCCCTGAAAATTCTGTTTACTACTCTCTTGCTGTTTTGCCCACATCCCTCTTGAATTTTTTTATGTATTAGCTAAGGGGAAAAGTCTTCTTTTAACCTTTGAAATTTTTCTTAAACCATTTCTGGTCATTTTGCTGTGGCTGGAACAGACTCCTGTGCACAAGAACTCCTGTTTGAAAAGGGAAAGATAACCCAGCTCTGAACCTAACTCAGCTTAATCTCAGCTGTAATCTTCCCTGATCCAGTGCTGAAGACAGGAATGAAATCCAAGGTGGCATATCCTGTCACTAGAGTATGTGATGGGCCAAGCATGTGAGAAAGGTCTCTACAAAACTATGAGCAGGAGTTCCCTGGAGTTGTTACCCTCCAGCAGCAGCACGGGCATAGAGGAAGTGCTGTGGGAGAAGGATATTTGGGTCTGATGGGGAAGTACATACCAGCATAGAGAGCTATTTCTTCTTGAAATATGGGAATTATGGGATGAGGATTATTTGGCTTTTTCAGAATTTTTTGTCTGTTGCTGTCTCTGGGTTTCCAATCAGCATTTGTAACTAAAAGTTCTTGAATGTTAATGGTATTTTTGTCCTTGCCAAAAGCCAAGATTAGTGTAAGATGGTTCAATGTGATGAAACTTGTTTAGAATTCACATTCACTAAATGAACATTGTCAAGTCAATGAGCTGAGTGAGAATGAAATTTGGTGTATTGTTACTCAGTAAAATATTTCATGTTTCCTGAAAGAGGCTTTGCAAGCATTCAATAAACAGGGAAAAAAAAAAAAAAAAAAAAAAAAAAAAAAAAAAAAAAAAAAAAAAAAAAACACCCAGAAAAAGAGTGAAAATTGATATATATAAAAAATATCTTCTAGTAAAAAACTTTTTAAATACCTGCAATGTCTATGAATGTTTAATAGGGCATTTTTTTTTGTTAGTGGGCATAAGGACATTTTGCTGTGAATGTCTGAAAATAAGATTTTTTTTTGTATGATTCTACTGGAAGCTTAGAGCAAATATATTTAACTAATTGATGAAAAATGTTTCAGTGAGTACTGCTTTTATGTAAACTTGTAGTCTTTAAATTGGCATCTTCGTTCACCATGTTTTGTGAAGCAAAAGACAGAATCTTGAAATAAGGTTTTTCTTTGTGTAGTTACCATTAAGAGTGGTTGAAACACTCCTGGTTTGTCCATCCTGGCATAACTCCCTTCATTTCTCTAGAAGTCCTGCTCTCAAATATGTACAGAGATGTTCAAGAGAGCTACTAAATGTAAAGAATTTTTAAACTACTTGAAGTAAACTGGAACATTTTTTAGTTTAAAAACCTGCTCACATTCATTCACAATGCTAATACAATTCTTTTGAAAAGTAAGCAGACACTGAAATTTAGTCATTACTTTGCTTATATTTAGGCTTAATCTGATTTTGATTCATTCATTTGGTCAGTAGAGGTTACTTTTATAAATAATTTCTTTCAGCTTAGGAAAAGATATACAGGCTTAAAAACCTTAAAAGAAACATCAAGAGTAAAAGCAATGCTGTACTTTGAGACGGGAATTGTTTGATTGTGGAGCAGGAGCAAAGGTAAGAGAAGGTTAAATGACAGAATCTTTGCTGACATTTTCTGTTAAGTAGAAGGCAACACCTCTTCCCTCATTTCAGTGATGTTGGCTGGGTGTTTCTATCTGCACAGTAAGAAATAGGAAGGGGTGTACTTTGCTCCAACTAAAGGTGAAAGCTTACTAGCAGTGACCCATGGGTGTGTATCAAAGGAGGTTGATCTGTAAATGACTCCAAGCAGATTTGATAGTGCCTTTCAGTCATGATTCCTAGCACTATTTGTGTTCCTGTTCTGCCCATCTCACTAAAAGGAAGAAAATTTATGCAGAGTTAATGGTAGTTTTCTGTGGTGGCAGCACATATAGTTGCACCTGGAGTTCCCATTGCTAACCAGCACAAAGGGTGGACTTTCTAGAATGTGTGAAGTAAGGTCTGTAACAGGTCTGGATTGTGCCTTTGGAAAGAAGGAAAAAAATAGGCCACCTCTTTCACTCAACAAAGATCCACATTTGGATTTGCTTCTCTATTCTTTGGCATATATCTCTCAGCTAGGGATACAATTCCAGTCCAGTTTAAACTAACAGTTTACTATCACAAATCACTGATTTCATTTACATTTCTTACTTTTCTTTTTCAGCATGTTGTGTTGTAATGATAAAAAAGGCTTTTATAATTTTCTTATGAAGTTTAATGTAGTTCCAAATCGTTTAATATTTGCTTCAGAAACACATTGTTGTTCTCCACTTTCTGTTTCTTAAATGCTTGAAGTTTGGAAACAGTTTTGTATTTAATTTTACTTTTTAGTATTTTGTAGAGAGAAGGCATGATCACATCGGATTGCATTATGTTTTCATGTAGGACTTACTGATCTTATCATTACACCAGAATCAGGCAAGAGAAGGTCTTATCAGATATTGTCATTCCATTCATTGACTAATATATTTCCCAGGTGAACGTTTCTTTTCACATACTAGTTAAAGTATGACAATTCATCTGATTTATGAGAGCTGTTCAAGCAATCTTAAAGTCATCTCCTGTGTTGGTGCTGTCTGAATAGATGAGGGTGAATCCATCAACCCAAGTTTGAAAATTTTGGCCATCTGTCTCTAAGAAAGCTGACTGATAACCTTGCTCGGGTTCTAAGCAATAAGAAGCTGAAGTGAACCATTCATTAAAATCGTATCAAGTTAGTGAATAAAGCCATTTTTCCCTTCCTTTGAAAGAAGAAAGGTCGTTGTTGCCACGAATGGCCAGGAATACCTGCTTATAAATGGGAACTCACAGTGTGGAGTGGCCTGTGTGTTTCAAAATGCAATTCACATTTGCCAAAGGAGCAAAGGAAGGTATATACAGATGTGTCTTACCTTGTGTGCTCAGCACTAGAGCACATTGTTTTAATGTCAGTGGTTTAGTACAATCTTTGCTCTTATTTTTAGATGCCAACTTAGTTTTGCTAATGAGCAAAAGACATGGCTCAGGGCCTAGGTATAGATATTTTTGTCACCTCTTCTGCAAGAGTTCTTGGCACTCGATCAGTTTAAGGTGATTTTCTCCACCAAATCAGTCACATTTTAATCAGATCACAACTGACTGAAAACCCTAAAACCAGATTTAAAGCATAAATACCAGAACAGTAATCTTCTTTGCCGACAATCTATTACATAAATCATAATACAATATTTGCATGTTATAGTTGGCTTCATTTATTTTGACTTGTATGTGAATTTGAAGCTTTTGTTAAATATATGGTTGAGTTTTATCCTTTGATACAATTATATTTTCCTGGAGAAACTAGCTGAGAAAGCAGCAGCCCAAGGCATATCCAATACAGAGAGGTCATTTCATCCTCTGGATAAAACCAACCAAACAATCTACACCTGTGTAAAACATGAAGCTGAGGGGGCACCAAAGTAATTTTCAAACTGATGCCTTTTAGTTCTGTATACAGTACAGCTCATGAACCTTTCCTACAGCCTCACTGTTTTCTGCCAGAGTCTGTGCTTTGTGAAATTAAAAACTGCTTTTCCTTTACATATTGTGAACAGTATAATACCAGATATAAAATTCATCTATCTTTAATCATGCAAGTTCTCTATTACACCTGGTTCCCCATCACAGTCTTATGAGAGTATTTCCTAGAGTAATGGAAATAACAAAAAATCTCTTTATTTTTTTCAGATGAGGGAGATTAATTAGAGTTTAAGATTTGAAGGTAACAAAACTTCAGTATTAAAAGGGGAAAAAAAAAAAGAAAAAGTAGACCTAAAGGTTCAGAAAGTGGCAATACACTATAAGTCTTTTTTCTTGCAGACATATTTTGTCCTGTGGTCTGCAGGGCTGCCATCTCTTCTTCATGCTTGAAAGTTCCTTTGGCATATTAATAATGTAGAAATATATAGAAAGAGAGGCAATGACACAGTATGAAAGGCTTTTAATATCATTACAGGTCCTGATCTGAACTCAATAATCAATGGCAGTCAAGCCAGGCCTGTGATTATTGATGTGTTTTTCATACAGTTGTCATTGCATTAGCTGCATGTTGCAGTGTCATTATGTCTGTGTTTCTAGATGTCAGATGTGGTAAACAAGCCTATAGACAGGCTCCTGACTTCTTACACAGGGTTTAAGGCTTAGGTAACATATTTGGGTTGGAAATGGCGGTGTAGCAGAAGATGACAAAGCTTTTAGTCAGCTAAAGGCTGTTGCCCTCACATCACAGCTGGTAGACTAGCACGGATAAGCACCACAGCTTTGGATGTTTCAGTCCAAAATCACGTGGCCGAGCTTAAAGTGCTGACATAAGACCTTTCAGATGTATTTGGATAAGCAGATTTGGGAACAACTGCATAATTAGGGTAATGGCTGAGATAGTACTTGCAGCCTGCTGTGATGTGCAACTGGGTGATGCCCCCCCCCACTGGTTTGGAAGAGGATATTTGCCTTTCCTCATGCTCCCAGACATCCAGCTGCTTAAGACACCTATTAGTGCTAAAAAGTTCAGGAGAAACTCAAGAGTTTTAACCCATGTAACTTTCTGGGAGTGAATGCTCTTCAGATGGGAGGGTTTTAAAAGGGAAAAAAGGATTCTCTCTCCATTGTTCTCTGTTGAACTTCCAGTGCAGTTTTCCCAGCCAGCCCAGTGGACTCCTACAAACACTGCACCATGTCATTAAGGTACTATAGAACCGAAGAAGTTGTGAAAAATTTCTCTAAATGGAAGACTATAACTCTTGTAAAAGAAACCATCTTTTCTCCATTTAGAGTATATATATATATATATATATGTGTGTGTGTGTATATATATATGTATATATGTATGTATATATATATATACTCTTTCACTCTATTTGAAAAAGTACCAGTTCTACAGGGAAAAAATACCAAGGGCTGGCAGTTGTGACAGTAATAATCTAGGATACTAAGATGAGTGCTATTAAACAATATATATAAACCATATTTATGCTATGTATAAAATTTAATCTATGCATGTTTGGAAAACAACAAAGTTGGTTCCTAGGACCTACTTCCAAAGGAAGAATTAACCACTTGTTTTCTTGGAGGAGTTATTTTGTTTCCTTACCTTTCACCATTCTGAATGGCAAATAACAACTGATGACTGCTATCAAAGGCTAGATTTAGCGCTATATAAGTTTTAATTTGTGTGGGTTTGGTTTTTTGAAAAGAAAAAAGGAAAGACTATTTCTGTTCTTCATTGCTTCCATCTTTTGATTCCATCTGCAATGTTATTAGCACTGCATTTGGTATAAGAAAATTTTTCATCTCATTTTCTGTATTTTGAGCTATTGTTCGGGGTGAGAGTTTGCACTTTTCTGGTGGAGGAGATTAAGCTGTCTTTACTTCCTTCAGTGTAATTACACAGGCCTGCATTAACTCTGCAACTCCTACACACCAGTAAATTCTCCCTTGCAATTTTATAGTTGCTTAAATTAGCAGAAGTTATTCATAGAATGTTATTTTCAATAAATATAACAAAATGTAACTTTGGGCGTTTGAGAGTAATATTTTTTCACATAAACCATGTCATGTGCCTGTAAAAGTGATAATGATCAGTATAATGTAGTCTCTCTGCTAAACTTCCTAAATGCTATCTGGTGGAAAGATGAGGCATTTTTGTATATTTGCTACCAAACATTGCTTTTTAAATAATTTTCTTTTAAGAATAAATTCTGAGCTAACAAGCCACATAGGACTCATTGTCAACACCAGGCCACTTCTGAGTGCAGTGTCTTACACAATTTTCTAACATCAAGAGAGATTTTGTCTTTAAAAACACATGTTTTTGAAGGCAGTTTGTTTAGAATAAAACTTGAAAGTTGATTTTTTTGTAATGTAGCCAAACACTAACTTAACAAATTATCTCATTAGCAAGAGGCTGACTGCTTTTATCTGTTCCCAGGAAAAAATGCTGCAACAGGTCTTACAACAGGTCCATTGTGCTTATAAAGGAAGTAATCACAGTGACATTAAGAAATCGTAGCAGTTTTTAAATGGCTTGTTGATGAGGTAGATCAGAGGATCATTCTTAGCCAATACCCTTTCCAGCAAATCAGAGAGCATATTGGTCTATATTTCATTGTTTCAGTCCAATACTTTACAAAATGCATGTTATGTGTGTCTGCATCCACTTTTTTACACACCCTTTTCAAGGTCTGTTAGTATGCCATGAAAAAAATTTGTTTGAATTTTTAGATCTCTACTTCCATATAGGCTACTGAAAGAAACACATTAAGAAGCTCAAGAAAACCTTATTTTGATTTTTTTTTTTTTTTTGCCACACACAGACAATAAACCAGATTTAAAAAAGATAAAATCACATTGGGTATTTCACTGAATTTTCCAACATTTCAGACATGCAACTGTTAGACAATGAGATTTTATAACAAGCACTTAATATGTCCACAGTTGATATTTTAGAAGATATGTAAGATTCTAAAACCTGAGTTCTCACACAGATTATGATTTTTTCAGGTAAATCTCCAGCCTTTGCACAATTGTTGACAATTGTGAAACAATGACCTGAAAGAGAACTTCAAAGGTTGAAAAAACATAGTACCTCACCCCTAAAATATGGTATCCTGATTCCTTTCAAAATATTTGTTATTTGTTTGGAAGCTAAGGCAGTCCAGAATGGGAAGAGAGAAAAAAAGGTTGTGTCTTAGATTTTCTGGTGTCAAGTAGATGAAGGAATAGACTTGAATTTATCCACATGTAAAACTCAACAACATAATTTGTTCTGAGTGTTTTGGAGTTAAAAGTTCCAAAGGCAGCTCAGCCACCCGCACTTCACCAGGGACTGTGAGCAGGAGTCGTCTCCACTCTCTTGGGCAGTGATGTTGCAAGATGGGGACAGGCCATGATCCTCTGACTGTGTTCGCTCTTTGCTTTGAGAGGAGCCATTTCACAAGCCTTAGCCCACCATTTTTATCTCATGTCCTGTCCCATCTAAGCCAACTGAATTAGAAGCTGATTCCATAATTTTAATTTATACCTCTGTGCAAAATGCCTTGTCAGTGTTGCCATCTGTATTGGCCCAGAGATTTTTACATCCTGGGGGCATGGTTGCATCACAGAGCCAGCTCCCTTAAAGCTAACTTAGTTATCCATGCACAAACAGCTGTTTTCCTGCAGAGGATAGCAGCTTGCAATTCAAAAGCTGTAAAACCTGTGGATTATGACATTCACTGAACATCCTAATTCCCCATAACCAAATCCTATCTTTGCCATTGTTTTAAAGTGCCTGCAAAGTGCACGGCTCCAGAAGTATGTCTTAGTGGCAAATGTAGTAGAAAAGCATTGATGGCACTAATTTTCTCTTTCAATGTGACCCACGGACAGCAGGGCAGAGTGTTGCCAGGAACATTGTCTCCTCAGCATTGTTCCTGCTCTGGCTCTCTTCATCTGCTCATGCCTAAGATTTCTCAGCTTCCGAGGCAAACAGATTCAGCACTTTCTTTACTTGACACTTCTAAATCTATTAAGGTAAACTGTTTGGTAATTGGTCATAAATTCATGGACATTACTGATTTCAGAGCCCTCATTAATTTTCATTTCAGACCATTGTAGCAACAGGGACTTAGTTCACATGATTCTTTTTTTCTTAGAGTTTCCTACCAAAGAAGTACCATCAATTACGTGATCTGGAAGTCCTGGAGAGGTGTAGAGATGTGTTTTGATTTTTTTTTAATTGTATATGACTTATCAAAGCAACATTTGTCAACATTTCAGAGAGCTTATCAACACTAGTCAGGAACTGGTCTTTTATACATAAAAGTACATATTATACTGGAATTTCAGTTAGCATTATCATCATTGTAGGACAAGATATGCTGTTCTAGATTGTTTAATTAATTAAAATGTATATAAATATTTATTAGCTATGTGTTCATAATTTAAAAAGTATCCAGCAGCATAAGCTCAGACTATTTTTCAGCATTATCTGAAAGCAGGATGTGTAACCTGTTTACTTGATACCATATTTGTATGCACAGCCAACTGTGAGCCTCCCTGTGCTTAACTTCTACAGTTCCTAACACCATCCCAAATCTGACTAACTAGAGGTTAGCCTGAAACTGTGTTTATTTTGTTTTTGCACATAAACTATCAGAAGGACCCCATAAACTGTGTCTGTATCAATTTCTGCAACAATGACCTTTTATGTGGAGAACATAGTCATATATAATTTTGTCCATATGAAGTTTTAGCTTCATATCTTAATTATAACTTAATATCACAAAGCTTTGGGGCCTTGAGGGCTCTTTCTGTTAGGCTCAGCTGGCAGCATCTGGAGGTGGTGACACTCTCCCTTTCCCCCAGAGAGGGACACTCATGAGGATAAATTTGGCAGTGTGTTGCAACACAAATGTGAGACAGCAGATTTTATCTTAGCATCACCTCACCTCACCTTCCCCTTTCAGGACAAGCTTGGAGAAGAGGCTGGTGGTGCCTGGGATCCCCCTTTTCATTGGCAGAGCCTGTTAAACTCTATTCCTTGGGACAATCAAGAACCTGGTTACCATGGTGACAGGGATGAACCTGACACTTCATAGCACAGCTAGGGAATCACACTTTCTGTTCACAATCATGTACAATTTTTCTTTCTAATAATGCTACCCTAAATGTCTGTAATTTAGAATCCTGGAAGCAACAGCTTAGATGGATCCAAACCCCAGTAAATTTCTGGCATGCCTTCATCTCCCAGAAGCTGTAGTCCAAGAGAGAAATTCTTTAGGAGCTATAGGAAAGGGAGAATTCTGGAGATTCCTTTCCCACTAAATATATCTTCAGCTTTCAGCTTGAGAAAGAAGAATCAGTAGTGCTGTACTAAAGTGACCCATGTGAGGATATCTGTGAATGAATTGTGCATAGTTCACTAGAACAAGTTGCACGTCCTGTCTCCTGATCCCTACAAATATACATTAAAATGTTTTCAGCAAATAGAATCACCTTAGACTTTTTTTTTTAACTTGATAAAGCTAAAAGTAGTTATGGATCTTCTCTCAATGAACTTGCATTTATTGATTAAATTACGGACCTATAAAAATTTCCTTAATTGCATGATGATTGTCACTGTAGCAAAGCAGTAAGAAACCGACAATGATGCAAGCAGAACAGTCTTTCTGGGCAGGTGATTAAAGCACAGGGCAGACCTGTGTAAAAAAAATATTTGTCAGAGAATCTCACCTTTTTTTTAACAAGCCCTTTTCTCAGATGACATCTCCAGAGCTACCTTCAGTTTCATTTGATGTTATCATGATGTTACCTTGTTGAACTCATTCAGATGTCATTCCTGGATTTAATTAAAAGTTTTTGAATGTCACATAACAAAAGTGCAGAACAGATTATGTTGAGCACAGCTATTTTGAATATCAAGCTATGCAGCAATAACACCAGTTTGTGAGAATTCAAAGATCTGCCATAAACAGAAATTACCATTCAAAGAAAATGCAGTGTAATAAAATAGCAGCTTTAATCATGCATAAAACTAAGTTTCTTCCCTTGCTCACACAAAGAAAACCCAGAATAAAATGCTGTGAATGTTAAGAGAGTCAAATCATATGGTGAGAAGGTTATGTATAAAAATGTTGTTCAAAACTCTCTGATTTAAAAGCTGTCTTTTGGAAGGCTGGCTGTTCTCTTACTGGTACCATGCAAACAGCCCTGCAAAATCCTATCAGAATTTTCTACTTGAATAATTGTGTTTGGATGAGTAAGTAGAATATCATTATCTTGATTCCTACACCATCTTCTTGGGAAGGTATAGGTGAATAGATTTTGTGCTGAGCGTCATAAATTCTCTGACAATTTTGCAAGGCTCTGTGTAAATTTTGAACCACAGAAGGAAGGAGAAGACAGGAAAGAAATATGTGCCATGACTGGATTCCTTATGCCACAGTATACTTGAAAAATTAAGTGTAAATAATATGCCTACACTCAATTTTAGAAGTGGATATTGGATTTTTTTGTGTGTTTGATTAAAAATGTGGTTAAAAAATTAAGAGTAATTAAGTACCTCAGGGAATTGTGAGAAGATGGACTCTACCTCACCTGTTTAGAATTTTACTGTCCCTGAGAGAGTTAGCTATACTAGTCTAATTTAGTGCTGTTCACAGTTAAACTTCATGCTGTAAATCATGGAAGTTGACTGATTGAATACTCTCCTTCACTATCTATGAAAACAAGAACAACTTCTTATATGGTGACTGTTACTGGTTATGTGCAGAGTCAGAATCATTGGATGAAATTATTTTATGAACTTTGTGAGTGGGACTGTGGAATATGATTGTTGTTGCTGTTCATTAGTTCAGAAGAAAGGCAAGTAGATAAATTACTAAAATCCAGTGTTCACCTCCCAGTCTAGCTCATAAATCCTCAGTGCAGGCAGCTATTTTTGTACAGGGGGAAAATGTAGTTAGTGCTCTGTTTGAGGTCAGAAACCTTTTTGCAAGTTTTATAGAAGATAAGTTTGCACAGGTTGAAAACTGTAGGATTATCTCCTCTCAGATTTACAGGATCAAAATACAAAAAAATTGATATGCAAGGCAAAGACATTGTAAAAATTAACGCTTAATTCATGGTCTATTAGACTAAGGCTGGCCAAAAGAATTAGTAGTCAATAGAGAATCCATTTTTGTATGATCGTCATTCTGTTACCATGCAAGATTCTTTCTCAGATCAATAAATTACCTTTTAATAGAGTCTGATGTTCAAGATACAAGAGAGGATTGCAGGATTCCTTTACTAGAAATGAGCATTAAAAATTAGTAAAGCATGTGTTTTTATAACTGGAATAATTTTAGAGTATTTTTGCCCTTTTTAGAAATATACAGTAGTTAACTCCAAGTACCAAAATAATTGTATCTCTCCAATTTAGAGATGTTGTGTGAGGATGTTGTCATGGACCATGTCAAAGGCTTACAAAAGCCCAGATAGATGACATCTGTAACTCTTCCTTGCCCATTGATGTAGTCACTCCATCACAGAAGGCCGCTCGATTGGTTAGGCAAGATTTATTCTTGGTGAAGCCATGGTTACTTCAGTTGCTTTGACAAAATCAGTGGTTCAGTCTGCAGAAGAGCCACTTCAGAAAACTAAATCCTGGGTGTCCTCTTGAGGGTAGAGAAAGTGAGTCCTCAGAGTAAGCAGAAGTTTGCATGCTGCTGTAGTCCTTGTGCAATCAGCAACCAGGAGATATTCACTTACATGTGTAGGTTTAACACGTGGTCACAAGGTTTCTCTGTTTTTCACTCTGGTTATGAGCTTAACATGTGAGTTCACACACGGTTGTTACAATACACTTTGAGCTATTAAAGTTAAAACACAAACAATATTAAATGCTTTCAAATTTGTAAGTTTCATGAAATTAGTCTATGCTACATTCAATAGCTCCCTCAAAATAATCATTGCATGCAATACACATAGATTACAGTGTGATTTATATCTGTGATTACATTCATATAGTCCCCAAAGGTGGAATCTAGTCTAAAGAATGCATTTATTATCTGTTGCTGGAAATATAGAAATCCTGACTTCATTTAAGTTCAAAGCAATTTTTTCTGTTGATATTGGCAAGACAGATATTTTTTTCCAGTAGATTTTAACCTTTCAGTTATAGGAAGCTCATCCACTGATTATACACTTGATTAGTGTATGGCTATTCAATGACATTTTCCTCAACTAGTTTTGGACTCTGTGGTGCATTTCTAGTGGGCACCAGCTTTATCTCATAAGTAGCCTTAAAGTTCATGGAATGAGTTACTGTCCCTTACTTCAAAACCCTTAATGTAAGGAAACAAGAATAAGTGGTCAAGCAGTAGTTATCCTCCTGGCTTTCCACTGTTATTCAAAAAACTTGGCAGAGAACTTAATTTTGAAGTCACTGGTGATCCAAACTAATCATTTCCTAGAGTGTATATAATAAACCACATGTGCCTGACTTAGCCAAATATGTCAACACCCTGGGTAGCCTTTCCTTCAGATTTTCTGAGACGTGGATAGTTGTTTTTCTAAAGTAACTTTTCTGAATGAAACAACTGTGTGTGGCCATGCAGTAGTTTTAAACGTGACTCTGAGAAGCACGTATATTGCAGCTTGCTCTATCAAGTTATAAGGGTCCTATCTTTCTCCAGGGAAGTGTGAAACAGGTCTTCACTCTCTCATCACTAATACTCCTTTGAAAAGACCACTGTCCTGATCAAAGCCCAAAGTCTGTATTGTTGGATGTATTTTTGAGCCTTCAGGTTTTGAACTGCATCTTCAGGTCACATTCAATCCCTATCATTCGTATTTTGAAATGTCTCAGAGACTTGGCCTTAAATCTCCATCCACACAACTAAATCTCTTGCTCCAGCCTTAGTTATTTTGCAGATTGAGTAGTTCTTACCTTTTCTAGGTCAGAGCTGCCCAGCTGCACTCACCCGGTACAACTCCAGACACAGCAAATATCCCATTCCTGCACATTCCCTCTTTACCCTTCTCATGTCCTTGCTGTTTCTCAGTACTCCATTCACCAAACATGATTTTTTTTTTCCCCCATTGGCATATAAAGCCATTGACATCTAGCTTAGATTTATCTTTTGACTCTACTAATTGGCCTTTTGGCATTACTGCTTATCAAATGTTCATTCACATTTGTCACATCCAGGCCCAGCTAATACTGGACTGGGAGCTGATTCATGTTAAGCATTGAGAATGTTGAATATCTCTATCTTCCTACTTCTGCCTCAAAAGTCATGCCCTTCATTACCTCTGTTAGACAGCATCATATGTGTATCCAACATTAGTTCTAGATTGTGTGTGTTGTACATGCACGCTTTTACCCCTTGACACCTCAACAACACATGTAATACAAACAAAATATATAGTATTCAGTCCTCACAGGTTATGTATGCAAGTGTGCATGCAGGCATGTATTTACATAGAGAAGGAAATATTCAGTATTTCTCAGCAGATAGAGTTCAAGCTGTAGGTGAGAGAGATGATTATAATGATGAATTCTTATGATGATGATTAAGTTTTACGATTAAAGCACTGCCAGATCTCTAGACTGTCTGTCTGGCTCTCATGTGGATGTCTGGAAGAGAGCACGTTCCTAACTCAGAAGGTTTTTCTGAGGGTAAGTTGTTAGTACAGGGTTCAGATACTGCCGAGAGGAAGGTTACAGAAACAAGTAATAAGGAGTAATTTTAAACAACAGCATTATCTTTCCCCCAAAAGGATGTGGATTCCTGCATGTAGAATACAAATATAAATGATCTGTGTAACATGGTTAAACCCAGAAAGTATTAGATACCAATCATGCCTGATCATGACTACGCTGGTTTTCTGAATGAAGTAGATTTTCAGGGGGGCAGTAGCCTTTCTGTCATATTGTTCAAAACTTCACCTTGTTTTTTATTCTGCTGCTTTTGGTGATCTGTTGAGAAGCATTGTAGTTTCAGACTAAAGGACACTTTCTGTGTAATGATGTAAGCATGATGATACAGTTTGTAACTTATTCCCCATGAAGATGCTGTGAGGGGAGAGGTTAAGTGGCATCTGCTGCATGCTGGGTGGAGTGTGAGAGAAGGGCCAGAGGGAGAGCAAGCACATGTACCCCTTCCTGCCAGTGAGTAGAGGAAAGGCCATGGCCTTAGAAAGCAGGAACTGGAGAACTGGAAAGCCATCTTCTATTCTACAAGTAAACACCTCATGGGATTTTACCTCTGGCTGAAACCTATTTATATTTTTCATATTTTGACCAGGTTGGAAAAGCTCCTGTTCCTGATCTTTTACACCAGGCTGTTATGCAAACGGGTGCAGATTGAATGGCTGTGCATTTTCATGTATATTCTATTTTTCTCTCTGCTGTAACCTGTAGCCTCAGCCCACTCAGCTGGTTTCATCTCTGTAGAATAGTGGTTTATGGAGTTTCTTTCAGGGCCTATAAACAAATAAAACTACTGCTGACTTTAGGCTTGGCTTTGTGGATGACCTTATTTAGAGAATCAAAATTCCCAGTCGAATGCAGATCTCAGACCATATGCTGTAAGGTGAATTAATGTACAAAGGTGGACTAAAACTGTATGGAGGACAGAAGTACTGCAGTTTAAGGTTCACACTGTGGCTTGGAAAAAAGTTTTTCACTATTGTGTGTAAATCTTCTCTTACTATTCAGTGTTAAATATTCCATATTTAATATCTGAAAAAATAGCATTAAATGAAATAATGGTGGTTAGTTGATATATTGTGTCTGCTTTGTCTTCTGCTTTTTAATACAATAACTTATTTGGAAATCCAGGTGCATAAACACTTCTGCATGTGTGGAGGTGTATATATACATGCATATATATACACATACACATATTTATTCAGCTGTATACATACACATATACTTGCTATTGCAAGGAGGGCAACAAAGGTGGTGAAGGGCCTTGAGGGGAAGCTGCAAGAGGAGCAGCTGAGGTCACTTGGTCTGTTCAGCCTGGAGAAGGGAAGACTGAGGGGAGACCACAGTGCCCTTAAAACTTTCTTGTGAGGGGAAGAGGAGGAGCTGGCACTGATCTCTTCTGTCTGGTGTCCAGTGACAGGATCTGAAGGAACAGCCTGAAGCCATGTCAAGGGAGGCTTAGGTTGGGTATTAGCAAAAGATTCTTCTCCCAGAGGATGGTTGGATGCTGGAACAGGCTTCCCAGGGAACTGGTCACAGCACCAAGCCTGACAGAGTTCAAGAGTTAGGAACAAAACTCTCAAGCACATGGTGTGACTTTTGGGGGTGGTTCTGTGAAGGCCAAGTGTTGGACTCAATGATCTTTGTGGATCCCTTCAGACTATGCTTATTCTATGGCTTTGTTAATTTTATATTGTGTCTATATAAATATGTGTAGATGTTTAAACATGTGATGCCTGTATCTATATTTTGATTACTGTATTATACTGTATTATACTGTATATAAGACACACACATATTCAAAAATTATCACCAAAAATAATTTCCTTGTCTCTAGTGCTTACACATTTAAGTAACTTCTTTTTTTGATTCATTTAGCAGCAGCAACAGAAGAACCGGAGGTGATTCCAGATCCAGCTAAACAAACAGATCGAGTGGTGAAAATAGCAGGAATAAGTGCTGGAATTCTGGTATTCATCCTACTTCTCCTTGTTGTCATATTGATTGTCAAAAAAAGGTAAGAAAATTATCTATGCTGATTGATCTTTCCCCCCCCCCTCCCTATCAAACAATTTTAAACAAGTGTTTTTTACAGGTCTTTAGAAAAACTAAAGTTTTAGGTCTGGTAGGTCCTTTTGGTCTATTTTTGGATTAGTTCCTTGTGTTTTCTTTTGGTTTTTCTGTGGTTCTTAGGATGTCTTTAAAGATAGGATTTCTTTATATTTAAGATCCAATAACTATACATTTTCTCATACTTATTTATTTCCAAGGACCTTTAAGTTGGAGATGGAAGAATGTACAGATTGTTAAAGTGGGTGGAAATGAAATTCATGCTGCCTTTTTTATTTTTTAAACCAAAGAAAAAATAATAATTTACTGCACTTTTCATATTTTAACCACTTAATAAATATTATTTTCTCTATGCGGCTCTAACGAGTTATTTGTATTTCTGTGTTACTCAACTTGCAAAATAATGTAATTGTATACCTCTATTTATGCTCTTGTAAACTTGGAGTTTTTTCTAAAGTCATACCACATCACTGTAAAATTATCTAGTGAGTCCTTAGTGCATGAAATTATTTAAAAGTGTATTAATTTAAGTGAATTTAAATTTTTTTCAGTGCTTTTTAGACAGTAAGCAATATCGCCATCTTCTGGCATTGTTCAATGCTGTCCCTGCATCCCAGTCCTACCTGTAGTAACTTGTGTTATCCTGTTGCTTGGTCAGTGTTTCAAAGCCTAGCCTTCCTAGTAGTTGCAACTCTTTTAACCTGTGTCAAAGTCCATAATATGTCCCTATAATTCCGTAGTTATAGTATAGAAACGCATTCCTCTCTCTCTGTGCACCCCCTCCCTGGCGGGTCCCCTTCACGTGGCACAAGCTGATTTCTCTTGGATAGAGCAAGCCCTTTGCCTTCCCATGGTGTGTGCGTTGCGTTCCCTTGCCTTTTGCAGAAGTTATAATAAAAAGTATTTTTGTGATTGTTGCATATGTTCCTCTGAAGTGCAGCTTGCTATTGTTTTTAAAGATTAAGATCATTCTATATGTTATAATTGCTGGTTTGCATCAGATTTTTTTAATTTATTGCCTTTTTACAATTATCCCTGGAGATATATAACTTGGAGAAGAAACGTCTGCATTAGAAACATTAGGTATGCTTATAGTGTTCTGTGTTAGTTAGCTACATATGTGATTTTTCCCAAAAGTGCTTTTACTTTTCTCTGTTGTTTACCTCTGTGGTTGAGAATTAACACATATGCAAAAGGTCCAATTCATCATGTGCAAAAAAGACATACAGTCAGCCAGTTTTCTTTATTTACACGATTTTTGAAAAACAAAAAAAGAAGTTGTTTTTCAGCTTTTAGGAGGAAATCTCTATACTGTAGCTTTGTAGCACGGCATGTGCTGGGAAGTATCATCTTAGTGCGTGTTACAGTGGTCCCCGTACGTTTAATAGAAAATTTTCTGTGTGTGCACGTGTGTTTGTGTGTGAGAGAGAGACCGTCAACACTACAAAGTGTCAGTCACTTCCAGATGTGATTGACTAGTTTTGCAAATAACAAACAAACAAACAAACAAACAATTCCATGTGTACATTTTTCCTGTCCTTTTTGCTTCTTCCATTCAGAGTCCTTTTAGGTTCAGATTTTCACTGTTGAATTGTTTGACCCAAGCGAGTTAATTATATCTGTGAAGTGATATTTTTAAATTTCCCCTTTCCCCCCTTTCCCTCCTCAGAACCTGTGAAGGCAGTATCCTTTTAGAAATTATAATCACTCCATAGCACATAATATTTCTGAACTCCTCTATTATTTTGTATTCTAAATAGGTGAGAAATTAAACTGCTTAATGAATCTTTAATGTTTGGCTATTTTTCATTACGATAGTTTAATTGGTTGTCTATTGCATATTGTAGGTGTGCCATTCTTCTCTGCCCTTAGTGAAAATGGGCACTTTTTTAATACCACCTTTAGTCAAGGTCTCTTACAAAAAGCATAGAAAAACTGTGTTCCTGAGTTAAATCAGTCCATCTAGTAAATCAGGGCAATTCATATACTGAAGCCAGAAACAGCTGTAGAAACTCTGACACGTTCACACATACAGAAACACACTTCACTTAGTTGTGGTGGGACTGAAAACCGATCCGTCTGAATCATCCTCTGTAGTGCACCTATTCAGTGATCCATTATGTAGTATCCCTTTTGGTACCCGAATTGACCACAGCTTATTAGATGGAAAAGTCAATAAAACAGTGGTTTCTGTATTTTTATTAGTTTATTAAGTCATATGCACAGCCACAGCTATCTCAAACTGATTAAATGCAGCATTACATTTTATTGAAAAACTAAATACTAAGCAGTTTTGTTTATGAACTTGAGATGTTTTAGGCTTTGCCTCATCATTTTGTACAAATTGGTTTGAAGTTTTCCTGATTGAAGCTCTTAATAGCTTTTACAGACTTTTACTGGAGTAATCAAACCAGCTGAGAAAAGGGATACTGCATCTTTAATTAGCAATGCCATTTTTATTTTTGAAATCATTGTTGGACTATTTCCAAATGTCCTTCATTTCCTTCCATTCGTTTACCTTCCATGTTTTTAATGCTTAGCATGATTACATCAGCATTTCCAATTTTAAGATTTTAAAATAGAAAGCATATGTTTGCATTCAGAAAATGTGTGGTGGATGTGCCAGTACACACACGTCTGCTGGAAATGTACAGCTCTCCTTAAAATGTGTGTACTCATATAGCTACACATAGTATGCATACAAACATATATGTATACAACTGTGTACTTATAATTATGTTAAAGTGAATGACAAGAAATTGTTTTCTGATTAAATGTATTTATTAATGGAACCTTTATTTTTTTGTGACTGAAAAGTAAAAAGCATATCTGCTGCACAAGATTTGTACACAGCTGTTCATTTGTCATGACATCTAGGCGGTAATCATTATATTATGCTGAACTGCATGTTGAAATTACACAATCCATTTAATTTTCAAAATTTTTGGCAATAAGTGAAATCTCAGCATGTAATTTTCTCAAGTGATCTTTCTAAAAAACAAATCATTTTTATACGCTAGGGTTTTTTATTTTTGTTTTTTGTTTTGTTTTGACTTTAATTGCATGGCAAAGTAAGGCTAGTTTGTGCATGAGCAAGTTGAAATGCTAACCAAAGAAACATGAATTTTTCAACTTTTTTTTTAAACGCACATTTCTCTGCTTTATTGGATGTGACAGAGTCACGCTTTTCATTCACCATTGCTTCTCTTTTTCCACTGTCTGTGATTTGCTTGCCAGGAGGAGCTACTATTCTTACTCCTACTATCTGTAAGTAGAATACGGGTGACTTACTATTCTATGTGTTTTAAAGATGCAGTATCCCTTTTTAAAAAAGAAAAACAATATACATAATTTCTCCAAAGTTTTATTGATAGTTACCTTTCGTTGTTCTCAGGCTTGAAAAATTGCTTGTATCATTGTTTCTGTTATTCTTACTCTGTTGTTTCTTTTTTTTAAGGGATATTGTATTTCTAACTGTATATTGAGACTTTAGCTTTTTGCTACAATTTTTTCCATAACAATCATTTTGGCTTATTATAATCATAATTTAATTTGGATTATGATTCACAGCAACACATCACACTAAGGAAAAAAGATCTTTTCCCATTTCCTACTTAGTGAACTGTGCCTGTAAATCACACACTGCAATCTTTAGAGTATCAGTTCAGGAGTGAGCCTTTGCACCATTTTCCTATGCAGGTTTTAGGCAGGTGCCAAACTTTTATAAATAGTTTATGGTCTGCCTCTTTTGCTTTTGAGGTGCTTTGCATACACATCTTAAAGTGTGAATCTTATTTTATGGTATTGGTTTGTATAAAGTTTTACTTCATTGAAGAAAAACTCACTTTTTTAATATTTGTTGACCATAAGAGTTTTTGTGAGGACTGTGACAATTTTGTCTGTGATTGAACAAGCAGTTATATGCATGCCTTATTTTAAATAAATACATAAAGTACTTGACTTCAGAGGAGTTCTAAGGATGCACTTGAGTGCTTTGATGAACTGGTGGTGTCTGATAATAATGCTCTTCCACATTTTTAAGCAGAATTAGTTGACTTCTTTAAACAAGCTTAAAAAAAAATTAAAATAAAAGATAAGCTGGTTTAGCTAACTGCCATTCACTGATTTATTGTGACAAATTATAATTTCCTTGTCAAAAACCAATTGCTTCTACTCAAGATAATTAACCACTGTTTCATCCTATGATGGAGCACCTTTCCCCTCCAACCACTGTATCATCCACCTGAGCAGATTCATCCAACTGAATCCTTTAGCAGATAATGAGAATCATTTATGCTTTGTGTCAGCCTCAAGGTCTTTAACCTAATGATTCACTGAACTATAACAAAGCATAGATTGCATATGCCTATAGCTGAGTGAGGAAAGGGAAAGGGAAAGGGAAAGGGAAAGAGAAAGCTAAAGGGAAAGAGAAAGGGAAAGGGAAAGGGAA
>VXBR01008864.1:2517517-2559997 GCA_013400215.1 Cisticola juncidis | reverse complement strand
AGGGAAAGGGAAAGGGAAAGGGAAAGGGAAAGGGAAAGGGAAAGGGAAAGGGAAAGGGAAAGTCATCAAACCCCAAGGGACTCAAGAGCTTTTGAACAATAAAACTGTCCTCCCATTTCCCAGAAGCTTTGGATTGCAGTGCTAGAACACAATAGACCTTTTTAGGCGTTAAAGCAGAGCATAAGAATTAGAAAGTAGCTAGTGTAATAACCTAATAATGTGAAAGCCTTAATAGCTGTTGATTTATTTAGCATAGCTAGCAGGTTTTGTTACAAAGTGATGCTTCAAAGAAAAGCTTAATATTGTCGAGAGATGAGATATAATAGTCTTTTAGTTCCGTTTCTGAGGTGACGCTAGAAAAAGGTGATCTTCAGTGTATAGAGAGTATTTGAAAGGCTTTGAAACTTAAAAAACTACTTTGAACTAGAAATGCTAGTTTTGTGAAGGCTTTGATAGTATTTGGAACCAGTTATAAAGCTGAAGCAGTTTCACTCTTGGAAGTTCTTATGGTCTTCATTTGTTCAACCAGAGTATCATTTAAACCTGTTCCTCTCAAGTTAAAAGGAATGTATGGAGTAAATGTATAAAATAAAGCATTTTAGGAGAGACACCCGACAGACTTCTTTTATTTTTCATGTAACAACTGATACAGAACTCTATCAAACAGTAGTTTGATGAAAAAATTGTAGCTTTAGAGACCACCTTTGAGATTTTTGTAGTAGGAATGTTACTGAGTAGTGATTTTCCAACTATTCCATCTGTAGGTGGAGCAAAAGGTGGAGGGGGGGCAGGGGGGGAATCTGTCAAAATAGGGACATGAGTCTGATTGGTGGAAGAGTCTACTATTCACCGGAGGGCTTTGTCCATCCATATTCTACAGCATGGTCCCTCATCATGAACAAGACTGTTAACTTAAGAAACAGCCCTGAAACATTTTCTAAAATGTGTGCAAGCATGAAGTACTTCTTGCCCTAGAGAACAGTGTAGGTCCTTTCTGGTGAAGTTTCCCAGGACTCAACAAGTAAATGGATGGACAATTTACACTAACATTCTTCATCAAATCCCAGAATAGTTTCTGTTGGAAGAAACCTGAAGACCATCTAGTTCCAAACCCTTTGCTGTGGGCAGGAACACCTTCCTTCAGATCAGATTTCTCAGAGCCCCATCCCACCTGGCCTTGAACACATGTAGAAAGAGGAGGTCCACAGCCTCTCTGGGCAACTGCTGGTAATGTCACACCACCTTGATAGTAAAGAATTTCTTCCTAACATCTAATATTATAATATGTAATAAGTACCTAATATTATCCTTATCTCCTCTTAGAATGTGCATGGAATATTTAGAGTTTTAGTAAAGAGAAATGTAAGAGTAATTCTCTTTAGTTAAGAGAATTATAAACAATTACTATTTGATGATAGACTATGCAGAGGAAGCTTATGAAGATAAGCTGTGTTTTAAACATACATTTTCAAGAACTCAGTATATTAAGTGATGATTGTGTCTCTCCCATGTGTTGTCAGATTTATCCAACTAAACAGGTTGGCCATCTAATGTATTATAGTCATGACTTCAGCTGAAAATAGGGAGATTTCAGGACAGTTTTTTTGTTTTGTTTTGTTTTACCGGTTTCTGCAGAACCAAGGTGGACTTCATACTGCTCTGTGTACTTCCTGATACTTGAGATATATGCTTTAACTTATAATTAAAATGTATTATCTACTTCCACCTGACTCCTGGAGACAGTGAAAATCACTTCCAGTTCTTTCTCAAAAGGGAAGAATTGAAGTGTGCACTTTAAGGGCTCTGTTAATTTGTGGGGCTTAGCTGTACAGATTAGTTGGTCTTTAACTGTGATGCAGTCAGAGTGTAAGACTGTTAAACTGCAGTGTTTCCAAACTGCATGAAAGGGTAGAATGATAAGGGTGGGTGTGTTTCTTAAAGAACCAAAGTTAAGTACCAGGACCATAGTGTGATATCCTCTTGTATCTTGTATATTGAATGGGCAGCACAACCTTTTACATAAAACATAATATAAATATGTAATATAAATATGTATTGAATAATTATGCTTCTTGTTTTTACTTCAAAGGTTTTTTGACTAACAAAGTAATTTAGAGGGTTACCTGACTCTTTTTCCCAACAACGCAAGCAAGGGAAATGAATTATCTATTTAAAAAATCAAAACAGATATTTAAATGGAGATGGTTGATAAAATTGCATGCACAGATGCTTCTTATTTGTCATTTCAGTTAAAATGCAATTATATTCTCTAATTTGTTTATATTAGTGTAATTACTCCACAGGAAAAAAAAAAATACTACCAGGGTACAGAAGTGAGCACTTCCATTACAGCTTTTGTGTGCATACAGAAAACACAAGACCATGACTGTTTCATGGCAGGGTGCACAGTTTTATCACACACTGGAAAAACCACGCACAGGGAAATAAGTCAAACTTTTCAGTCACTCAGGATTATAGAGAATGATTACTGTAGGCATCAACATTCATCAAATATTCAAGTGGTTTACTTTTTGTTTTTTGGCTGGGCAGCAAACTTGCAAAGAAGCGCAAGGATGCGATGGGAACCACCCGTCAGGAGATGACGCACATGGTGAACGCCATGGACAGGAGTTACGCCGACCAGAGCACTCTGCATGCAGAGGATCCCCTCTCAATCACATTTATGGACTCGCACAACTTCAGCCCCAGATGTAAGTAGACAGTGATAGGTGCTCCAGAGTGTAGCTGAATATAGAAACACAGAAAACAATTCTGCTTTTCAAGGAAAATTGTTTTATGCGCCAGGTTTTCAAGGAGTGCTGGTAAAGCAAAAGGTTGAGTAGGGATGTTTGAAGGTTGTCCTTATTGGAATGTGGCAAATTCTTTAATTAGATATTTACATGTGCTTTCACTATGCAATAATATTTGTTTTAGGGAAAGTATTATACTTCTAGAATACCTCAGTTAAAACTTGAAACTGAGTTTTCCCTCATGAGACCGTTTAATGCCAGCACGTTAAATATTACTGCATAACACCACGTCTGTAATGAATAATAAAATGAGGTCCAAATAAATTTCTATTCTTTTGGCAGTAAGAACATTACAACAGAAGGAAACATTGACAATTTTCATTGCTGTTTGTCAAGTTTATGGACAAGCTCGTTAATATATCTGCAAATTTGTTCTATATTTGTATTCATTTTTTGTAGACACTCTGACTGGTTTTTTAAAAGTTAGGGTTTCTGACTGTTAAGGGTTTTAGCTGCCACTGTTCAGCACTCTTGCCTCCCAACATCTTCACTATACCTTGCCAAAAGCAAGGTACTCCACTGGCAGACTGAATATTTCAAAACTAGTGTATAAATTACAAAGGGCTACAATTCTGCCATGGAGCTGGTAGGAACTTGAGCTTCTCACAGCTCCAAGGACTTGTGGCTTGGCTTTAAATTGATCTGAGCAGCCTGAGCTGAGAATTGGTGTCATTTGGGAATGACACTTCATGTCTCTTCTTGTCTCCTGTACTGCTTACCATGCTTGAGCAAAATCCATCCACTAAAGCTCTTAAGCTATTTCCTGGTTATTTTGAAGGAAATGGGTTTTGGAGGAGGGTTGATTGCTTGGTTTATTGAAGTATACCAAACTCCTAAGTGCTAGCATTTTAGGTGTCACCTAACCAATTATACGTGGGAGTATCAGCCTGGTGGTTTTTCTACACAGTTTTGGCTGGAACAGTTTGAAAAGTCTCCAAAGTTTGATGTCTTATTGGCATTGATATTTGTGGAGGCAGGATTGCTGAGACAATTTGATATGGACTGTGATGGTGGGTCCCAAGCTAAGAATTTTTCAGGAACTTACATGGATATTACTGAGCCAGGTCTGCTGGGCACTCAGGCAGCCTTTCAGATGGACTGATGAGATGCCAAGAGCCCATGAGCTCCTGTCACCACAGCTGTCCCTCTTTGCCTGGCTGGTAAAGAATGTGGACATAACTGGTTTCTGGCATCCTANTTTTTTTTTTTTTTTGTATTTGAGGACTTGTTTCTTTTGACCATTGTCTGTGCTGAGACAAGTTTCCCAAGCTTTCAAGGTTTCTTGTTATGTGACAAACTTTCAGGCAGGTTGTTTGAGAACTGGAGCTTAATTCTGTTACAGACACTTTGACGTTATAATTTTTTGTTCCAAACTGGAACAAAACAAATCCTGGGTTCTGCCACTTCTGTCCAAAAGAGTGCATTTATCTCTGCATGGTTCTAGTTGTGATAAAAAAAGATAAAATGCTATGAATTTTATTCAGACATCTACATCTGTGTATCTGTGATTTTTCTATACTCATTACAAGCCATCTTCTCTGTATTGAACATTAAAAAAGCTATTAACTGTAAAAACATATATAACTTCTTTAAATTATGGAAAACTGGAAAACTTTATAGAAATACCTTTTTTTTTTTTGAGATTAGCTATTCGAGTATTACATGAGAGGATGGGTTTAAAAAGAAAGAAATGAGTTCTATGAAAGTGAACTTTTGTTGTGAAGTGAAAAAAACAATAGTGAAGGAGGAGCCCTTTCAAAAGCTAAATTGCATGTAATGTCTTCTTTATTTCATTTCAGTAAGGATCTCTTTGCTCTTATCACTATATTTCTGAAGTCTGAAATCACTGCCTTTCATACCTCTTTTATTCAGGAGGCTTTCTGGAACTGTATTCATTCTGGTTTTCTCTTGTAATAAAATTATTGGGGTTTAGTTTTCTCATGGTCATACTCTGAAGTATATTGTTTTTATTCATAAAAATACATTAAAAATTAAGGGTAATGTGTTTCTTCATGGGCTTTGTTTTCCCACAGTGCCCAATGATCCACTTGTGCCGACAGCTGTGTTAGGTGAGGACCCCAGTCCTTCATTATCCATTCCTGCATGAGTTCTGTCTCCTTGCATGGGTGAACGTTGAAACAGCTTGTTTTGTGGTAAAACTATGCTGTTGCCAGAAAATAATGCTACACTCAGTTCATCAAATCAGAATTAGACTGACAACAATTTTAAAATAAAAATTATTTTATGTTCTCATTAATAAGTTATTCCTAGTCATTGTTAACTGAAGAGTAAATGAGGAATATCTAAATGGAAAACACTAAATTTTTTCTCCTCAGAGGTTTGAAATTGAATTCCAATAAACTGACATGTGAAGCTAGAGCTCTATTAATTTTAAAAATAAAATTCAGGTCCACATTAACATGTTTTGGCACTCAGAGTTCAGTTTTCTAAGTAACAAAAATGAAAAGAAAAATAGAAAATGGATACATTTTCAGAATTTGAAAGAGGAAACAACAACTTTCTTTGCATGTTCTGAACAAATACTTCTGTATTCCTATATTAATTACATAATTCAATTTGTAGTAGTAAATTTTTCAGGCCTGTACTTACATTTAAAAGAAGAACATACATTGAAATTAACAGGTTGCACATGTCTATGCTGCTTCTGAATGCAAATTTTAGAATTGTTGTTTTGTTTTGTTTTGTTTAATATAAACATAAAAGTATAATTTGTACCCAAATTCTTGGTTGGATAAACACAATTTTAAGTATTGAGATTCAGTCAGTTGCTGAGGTTATTTTAGGAAAAAAGAAAAATATCAGAAAGTGGGTGTGAATATAAACATGTTGAAAATTAGAAGTAAAGCTTAAAGGGACCTGGGTATAATCAAATCCCTTCTCTGTTTTGAGAACAGACATCATACATATAATACAGATTCTTTCTGGAAATTGTCTCATTATGTTTTAAAAATCGGTTAGCAAACAGAATTTTGCTCTTGCCATGGAATGTTCCAGTGCGTCAGTCCTCCTTAATAAAAAGAAATTCTGATTCTAATTAGTGATATTTAGGATCCAAAGGTCAGTTTTCTGAGTATAAATTACTACTAACTGGGTGTTACTACTAAGTATTATATATGCTCACCCCTAGTTTTTCCCAGTTAGGCTAATCTAGACTAAATTTTCATTGCTGTGGATTGAGCCATTTCCTTTTGAGAGATTCACAGAATATATGGAAAACTGGCACATTTCTGTCCTTTCGAAACAGTCTTTTACACACTGAAAGGCTCATGTCCTCAATTATTTCTCTCTTAGTTGAGTTTAACCCAGTTCTTTCACTCATCATCTTGTAGGCGATGTTTTCCAAATTTGTTGTCATTATTTTCCTCTGAGTACTTTCCAACTTTCCAACTCATAGGTTGAATTTTAAATTGCAGTGCCCCAAATTAGGTAGCATTCTTAGAAGAAGTCTTAATGCTGAGCTGAGTGGAATGTACCCTCATGCCCCATTTTTACTGTTTCTGTTAATTGAACTGTATTTTCTCCTTTTTATTGTGTTCATGTTGCTGACTTGCATTGAGTTACCTGTTAAAATCACAGCTATCATTTTCCAGTCCATTACTCCATTCTGTAGTTATATATTTGACTTCCCTTCCAGCACACGCTATTGTTGCATTCATCATTCAATTCACCTTGTTTATTTTCGCATTGTCTCCTAAATAATCAAGATAACTTTGAAGTCTTATCCTGTGCTTGTGGAGTGCTCATAGTACCTTCCCACTCAGTTCCATACTGCCGTGGTATTTTCTGCTGTGGCAGACACAGTTACAGGCAGCTGTGAATACCAAGGGCAAGGAACTAACTGAAGGACAGCTCAATAGTTCCTGTCTGCTTTTTCATCTATTGGTAATGATATTCTGGGCGTGATAATTTCCTCATATAAGCAAACCATTGATAGCAGGAAGAGGTACTGATTTTCACTGTGTGGACTGAAATAGTGGAGAGAAGTGTACAAGCTTTTGGGTGCACCATGTAGTAAAAGCTGGGTATCTGTAACCTTTTTCCTTTGGAACTACATCACTTGACCTACTCCATTGTCATATAGCCTTTGGTCAGCCCAGCATGACAAAATAATTTTCTTTTGCCTTATTTAGAGACGAGGAATATTTTATGGTTTCTAAATCACAGTACAGGTTTTTTATATTAAACTCTTATTACTTTGTAGCTATACTAGTTTTCTTTTTCTTCATGTATAGGTTATTAATGCTGCTCTCCATTCTGTGTACATTAGCACTAAGTTAGTATGACAATTTTGCTTTTCCCAGGTCTCTATTATTATTCTGATAGTATAATAATGTGGCCCTTTTATTTTTTTAAATGACTTTCATTGTTAACTATTGGGAAGATTTAACAACTTTGAATGTCACTTTCTTTTAGCTATTTTCTAATATAGTCCTGAAATAAATTTCTCATGTTCTGTTCACTCATTGTTTTTTTGCTGCTTCAATGGGTTAAAGTGCCTATTACTGGTAAGTATTCTGTGAAGAATGTGGAGAACTACAACTCCTGAGGTGGTTTGAAATGTCTGTGATGTAGTATGGATAATAGTGCAATAAAAAGTGATGCTGCATGTCACTCACCTTGTTAGGCAGGTTAGGGAGGCATAAATTAGGTACTGAAATTAGCAACTCTGGTCAGAGGTCAAAGTGTCAAGTTTCTCGGGAGACTTAATTTCAGAAGGCATTAATAGTGTTTGAATTTTGGTGCAATTGTACAAAACCCAACCCTTGGGGCATTCATTTTTTTCCTAGAGTGTTTTGCCTCCTAATCTAGATCCTGGCAAAGGCAAGGAAAATATTAAACTGATTTCAAAGAAGTTCAGGAGGGGTTGACTACCCACTTCTCATTTCAGTAGCTATTTAGATTGGAATTTTTCTTCCTCTGCAAATTCATTTGATCTGATGATTACTAATTTGAATAAAATTACTATTTCACAGAAGGGATAGACAAATTACCTCATGCAGCTTTGACATTTGGTTTTGATTTGAGAATTCATGTCACACAGTGCATTAGAAGAAACTTCTTTGCTTATACAGGGCAAAATGTTGTGACTGAAAACAGCACACTCAGCTCAAGTTTCATTTTTCTACCAAAAGACCTGAGTTAAAATGACCATTCTGTAGTGCTGATTCATCTTCCTAAGTGGAGGTGGTGTTCTGAAGTGGTGGCGTAATTGCTTCTCTTTTTTTACTGGGTTCTCAATTCACTCTTTGTTGCCTTTAGACAAATGATGTGCTGATACCACTATGGAATTATTCTAATTTATTGTTTAAGGTGTAATGTTGCTATTGATGTGTATTAGCCCTTAAAAAGTTACTTTGGTTGATAGAGTCTGGAGTTTCCGAGTACATTAATGTCATAAAGTTTTGTAGCTTCAAATAAAATGCCCCTCAGACATTTTTATTGCTGGATGAAGGACTGCAAACTTTTGTATGTGTTTGCTGTTAAATTCTTTTATGTACTTCACAGTATTTATGTGCTGGAGAATTAGTGCTTTGTATTCTCAGAAATTAGAGATGTTTTTGAAGGAAGAGGTTCAAAATAGATGTTGATATGTATAGCTGCTGGTGTTACTGCATTGTGGGTACATAATGCACTGATTTTTTTGTGACTACAGATGAAAATCACAGTGCAACAGCAGAGTCCAGCCGACTCCTGGATGTCCCTCGTTATCTCTGCGAAGGCACAGAATCCCCGTACCAGACTGGGCAGCTGCACCCTGCCATCAGGGTGGCTGATCTCCTGCAGCATATTAACCTGATGAAGACCTCTGACAGCTATGGATTTAAAGAGGAGTATGAGGTGAGATCTCCAGCGGTGGGGCTTTGCTAGGAAAAATCCCTTTGAAATGGGCAGCCTATTGTTTGCATTGTATTGCAAAAGGATGAAACTAAATGTCATGGGTTTAAGTGAAAAACAGATTAACAGGCATAAGATTCTTATATATGTAATCCAACAGTGAAATAGTAAATGGAGTCCAATGGTTTGAGCCTTTACAACTGCCTGGTAGAAAATCCCTGTGTTTTTCCTTAGGGTATAAAAAGAACCTTTTTGACATATTGTAAGAAGCTGCCACTCTTTTTATGTTGGTCTTTAGTGGAAATGCTGTAATTAGTTACATGAGCTATTTTTAGTGCAGATGTCCTGGATTAGGTTAAAGTAAAGAATTTAACCTGCCTGGTTTTCTAAGAAACATTGACTGGAAGCACTCTCCTGATTTATGTTAGTATGTCAGTAGGGCAATACTGGGACTTAGCTCCAGCTGAGAAGCAGAAAAGAGATGATAAGGGTAGTAACGTCTTGAAGTTCTAATTAAACCTGCCTGAGCATGTCTACTTACACCTTTAATGTTAAAATGGAAGCAAGAAATTGCCTGCACTGGAGGTAGAAGATGAGTACACATCCGTTTTGCTTCTGATCTCAGAATCTGTTGTGATTCTTTGGGATTAGGATATCAGGCAGGACACACAGTAAAGATGAGAATGGGACTGCCAAGGTTGCTCAAATACAGTTAGGTTTACAATGAGTTTTCTCTGAGTAAGAAATCTCTTCTGACACAGTTTTCAACCTTCTCTCCTTTCTGCAGCTGTCTCTACTGTAAACATAAGAACTGGAATAAATAAATGTGTGGTTTTTAAAAGAATATTATGCTCTTTTCCTCTCTTTTACTTAAACATGCTTTGTTATGCTCTGCCTAACTGCAAGGCTAAGACCAAGTGTCAGCCACTGCTGGGGAGGGGGAGGGTGGTCGCTGATGCCATACCAGGTGTTTTTCTGCTTGCTACTTCTTCTGTCTCTATACATCTATTCCCTGCTTTGGGCTTCTGACTGTGCACTAAAGTTCTGATTCCATGGCTACTGTGTATTTTCTGGAGATAACTTACCCAGGATAAGAGATCATCTGGAAGGAAGGAGTAGCATAGACCTACAACAGCAGTAAAATATCTACGGGCAATGAAGAGAAAGCCAAGGAGAAATAAAAGCTGCTTCTATCAATACTGAGAGATCAAAGTCTTAAGAGTTCAAAAATGTAGAATAATTTTGCTAGTGACTAGAGGGAGGGATACGAGGAAAGGCAAAAAGAACAGTGAACATTGGCAGAGGAGAGTTCCTGATGTCTCAGTAGGAAGGAAAGATGTTTTACGAAGTAATATGTGGAAAGCAATGTAATGTTGTAGTAAACCAGCTGTATATGGCACTGTCTTACAAGAAGAGTGATCAATCTCTCTGTGCTTTCTCAGTTTACTATCATTCCTCTATAGCAAGGATGTATAAGCAAGTTTAGCCTTCCGGCAATTACAGGATTTGAAATCCCTGTGGAGTTCCTCAGTGAGTTGTTCATTTTTCAGTAGCAGTCAGAGGGAGATGCTCCCTTCTTCTCTAGAGATTTCTGTACCATGGTTCTGCCTGGGTGACCAGGGCAGGCGAGCAAAGCTGAACTTACTTTATGGTGGGGCAGTTCTTTTAAACTGTTATTTTTGGAGATTAATTAATGGTCAGAATGTTTTCTTTCGGAACATTTTTATTTATAGAGTTTCTTTGAGGGGCAGTCAGCTTCTTGGGATGTCGCTAAGAAGGATCAAAACAGAACAAAGAACCGCTATGGCAACATTATAGCATGTGAGTATCGTGTCCTTGGTTTGAGCAATAGCTCTACTCGTGTGTTACTCGGGCCATGCTCTCTCTTCCCTTGCAAGTCTCCAGTGGCACAACTGCTTAATACCTGCAGCGGAGAGGCAGAACAGTGCCTTTTTCTGCTTTCTTGTTGTTATTGTTGTTGTTATTCACAGTTCAACTTTCTTCCTTTTACGACTCAGGCTGAATTTCGCATTTGCGTCTCTGTTGTGCAAGCTGTGGTAAGCATATATCAGCAACACGCTGGCACTCATTTGGATGTCAATTCTGTTTATTCACAATTCAGGAATCATGGTGCCGGAGAAGGCCCTGAATGGGTAGAATTACCTCTTCACTGAATCCCATGTGCATTGCTAACTTCTTTGTCTTGATTTCATTAATGTCTCAATATGAACTTGAGCAGGCTTGGGTGGAAAATGAGGAAACAGTAATCAGCATTTTTGGTTTTCTAGATTACCAGCAGTGGAGCTGATGTTGAAAGGGACTTTGAGCAAGTAACCTGGTTTCTTTTTGTCTTTTTAACCACATGTAACAGTGCCAGTATCTTTGAGCTGCACCTAATGAAATCTAGTGAATATATTTTGAAGTAATTGCAGACCTCAGGCACAGTGGTTCTTTGTATTTCTGTGTAAACACTTCGTATTTAAGGACTGTAAATTGTGAAGCCCTTATGCCAGCTGATTTTGGTTTTCTAGATGACTTACCGTTAATATCTTACTTAAAAACCACACTTCAAAAAGGCTCCGTAACCACTTGGTTTTTGCAGATGACCACTCCAGGGTGATTTTGCAACCTGTTGAAGATGATCCATCTTCAGATTACATTAATGCCAACTACATAGATGTGAGTGGAATGTACAGCTTTCTTCCTCTCAATTTGCCAGCTTCTCTATGTGAAATTATTGCATGTTATGCTACAAAACTATTGAAAGTTTTCTTTTATTAAGAAAATGTACACTTTCCTTGTTCTACGTCCTAGTACTCACTGACATTGTTGTGCTTTCTTTCACATCTGACTTTGGTTTGGGCTGTAGATTTGGCTGTACAGGGATGTAAGTACCACTATATGTGAATAACAGCATCCTATTGTAAATATTTAATATAGATATTGTTATTAATTACTTTCCTCTTCTATTTTTATCAGTTGATAACTATGCATGCTTCATCTAATTTATCTCATCTGTTCCTTTAAAAAATTTCTTTTTTGTGTGAATATTATTTGTATTTGTTTTTAAAAGATAATTTAGTCTTTTAGCTTTTAGCTCTGAATGTTATTGGATGTTAGGTAACTCAGGTGAGCCTATCTATTAAAGAGAATTTGCTGTTCCCATTTTTTAGTGGTGATTTTGGCCACTAGCTTTTCTTTTCCCCTTCCCACGTATATGTAAGAAGCTAGATAGTATACTGTGCTGTAGTTGTTTGAAAATATACCTGTGGAGTTGTCAAAATACATGTTTGGCAAAAAAAAAGGAGGGAAAATTACATTTGTAGATTGGTTTTTTCTTTGTTAGTTTGTTTTTAACAATGTTTTAGACAAGCAATATTTAGCTGGCATTTACTTTAAGGTGCTAATTTAGATATTACAAAGTATATACACAAACACATATATATATTTTAACACAGAATTTTCCTCACTTCTGAAAAAAACCTCTAAAATTTGAAATTCCATTCTTTAATCAGATTATAAATTAGTTTATAAATTTTATTAACTGATCCAAATTTTGCCAGACAATTTGACTAACAGAATATGACTTTTCTCTAATTAACACCTCAGGAATAAACAAGTTGTTGTATTCAAATTAATTCCAAAGCTGTTTGAAAGGTAGTGGAATAGCTAGAATAAGTGTGTTTGAAATATATGGCTTTGATTGTTTTTCTTTATAATTGCACCTTAGTAGTTTTTCCTGACCACTTTTAGTTGATAAATTATTTAAGACCTTTCTGAGTTTCCAGGATATAAAGATTTAGCTGCAGATATATTTCTGTTGTCTTATTTGGATATTTTAACATGGCAATCTTTGTGAAATAATAGGACTGTGATATTTTGCCTGGGGCCTTAAACAAGAAAACGCTCTCAGATTTTTAATGATTCCCTGAGGGTATTGATTTTCTTATTTAGGAGTGAATTGAATCTCATTAGAAGCAGACAAGAAAGCTACAAGTTAAAACTGGCATTTTACAATTTTTAAGTGGCAGTTTTGTCTTCTTCTTGAAAGTATTACTGAATATAAACTCATGTTGCACAGGTTCCACTTTGGTAATTTTAAGCTGTAGCTTCATATTATGGACTTCAGGTGAAATTCTTTCATCATTTGATGCAATTTTGATCTCCTGTAAAGCCAAGCATAAGATATTCAAAAGTTTTTTTAGAAGCCCCAGAGGAAGGAGCTCTGACTCTAGACAGGATAATGAAACAGTCTGTGGAAAAGAATATAAGGTCTTTGTGTTACCTGAAATCCTTTAGTAGCATCTTGTGAATACCAGGAATCCAAGGGTTTGTACTCCCCTGTAATGCAATACTTCCAGAAAGTGGCCTAATAAAACTTAACCTAGAGAATAATTGGAGTTATTAACATTTCCACATTGTGAAATTTGGTATTGTCTTCTCACCAGCAACACTAAACTTTCCTTCCTCTTTGTAGTTAAATTGCTGGCACTGGTCAAAATATACTCTGAATTATTACCTCAAGAGCAGTGGCTCTTTGTCTTGTAGTTTTTATGGGGACAATTAGTGCAGCTAGCATTGGCATAGATCCAGGAAAGGCTTAGTTGTGTAGGGTTATCTATTTATCTATATATACTTTTATATATATATATATATGTGTATGTGTGTAAGACTGTGTGCTAACTTGTGTGTATCATGTCTGCTGTAACTGATGCACACTTTGTGCAGTCAAGCAGATTTCACTGCAGTAGGACCTTGATTCTGTGCACACACCAATGTGTCTGTTCCCATCAGTTAGGGCTAAGGCACATACCTCTTTGTGCCTTACAGCAATTCTCTGTTTAGAAGAAGACAAAAGGTGTGTATTTTTTCATATTGGCTAGGTTGGGAACACAGATCACCTGTGAGATAATATGGTGGCAGAGAATTTTTATTACATTTTAAATAAAAGCCCAATGTATACAGCTAAGGAAGTAATGTCAGTAGAAGACTCATTTTTAACTGCAAGGGACCAATCTAGAGTACTCTTTCCTGGTACACTACAATGTCTGTTCAAGTCAGATGTTCTTATTTTCATTTTATCTGTTGTCATTCAAACCTTTTCAATATTAACTGGTTTTTTAGGTTTTGAGCCTCATGCTGCTCTTAAATATTAGTTTGTTCTGCAAATGTTGTCTAAATATAAGGATTCTGTAGTATCCTTATGCTTTTATTTTCCACTCTCTCTTAGTAATATGGTACTCAAACCAACTTATATTGCTGTTTTAGGGATATCAGAGACCAAGTCACTACATTGCAACCCAAGGTAAGGATCTGCCAGCTTCAATCAAAACAAACAATTGTTCTCTGTAGTGTTCCACAGTGTTTTGGTAAAACAGGAGTAGATGAAAATAAAGCATACCCAGTACTGTGAGTTGTCATCTTGTGTTATGGTAAATTAATGTAGTATGTTCAGGTGGAATGTAAATAAATTCAAAAATTGCACTAATTTATTGTGTTAATTAGCTATTGAGCAAATCTGTCAGTGATAAATTCAGCTGATAAAGTCAGAACCTACTACCATGACTTCCAATTATGAAGATGAATAGAGAAAAGGGACATGGACAAAGAAGAGAACAGTTTCAACCTGCCTCGAGGCACTTTTCATATTACAATGTTTTATTTTACTGTCTACAACTTAGTCCAGGGTGCAGTGAAGATAGTAATGATAAATTAAACTCTTTCAGAAAATCTCGGTAAAGTAAGGCCAGAGGACAAAGACTCTTTGTACAAAGGCAGGAGGCAAATCTTTATCATATAACACCCTACGAAGCAAGAGGTGCTAGAGAACAAAAAAAAAAGAATTTCTATTTTTTGGTTTATGTTTCTGATAAAACTCCTCACAATGAGTAAAACCAAATAGGTTAGTCTAAGATTGCACTGAAATATCAGAGCCTGTGATTTAAAGTTAAAATAATTAGGTGTGTCATTATTTGATCTGTCAGCATAATCAGATAGCTGTCTGGAAATATCCTGTCATTTGTCTCTCAGTTTATTGTAGGTGTACATAGGAAAGTCAAAGTAAAGACTTATTTTAAACCAGGATGCTCAGAGTCCTGTCCACATTTGTTTTTCATTTTTGTGTAAGTGCTGCCTAAATAGGTCTCTATACAGCATTAAGTCTACATTTGTATTTTATTTCTGTTTTACTATGCAAATCATTGCACATAATAATGTGTAAAGGAGAGAAAAAATTATTGCTGCTTTTGTGTGCAGCCTTTGATCTAGCATATGAAAGAACGTGTCTGAGTCTTCAAATGTGGCACTTGGGGTTAGTGGTGTACTTGGCGGTGTTAGGTTTACAGTTGGACTTGATAATGTTAAATGTCTTTTCCAGATAATTCTGTGTTTCTATGTCTGTTATATACAGTAATATTTCTAGCACTGCTGGATGGTGGTAAAGGAGCTGTTTTGGAGACTATTGTAACAGGGTAAATGCCTCAAACACTCAACTGAACATGTCTCTGCAGCAGAGCAGGAGGCAAAGTTTAAACATGTGCTTCTCATTTGCCTCAAAGAAAAGTATTTCAGTTAGTTTAAATACACTTCAGTGGGAAGTTTCTGGCTTAGTGCCTATTTGTGCATCCATGCTTGCCAGGAACCAGATAGTAGGTGTACAATATCTGTACCAGCACCCTCCTGCCTGATACTTCACTCTGGCATCTCCTTGGTGAGCACCTGAAGAAGCTCATTCTCAACACGTCATATTTAACAAATGTAAAACAAAACTGGAAGTGTACCTATAGATGCAGTCACACCTGTAGATTGCCGTGTCCTTGTAGTTCTCAAGCAACTTTTGTCATTTTGTTACATGAAGCACCTGCCATTATTTTCTTTCAAGTGGTAATTCAGTTAAATTGAGAATACCCAGCAGTGGTTAGAAGTAACAATATAATACAGAAACTGGCGCAATAGCACGATGATGAGGTTTCACAAAGCTTTCTTGTCTGAGCAAATGTTCTCACATGCATCAGCTCTCAAGCACATTGGATTTTATTCTTAGCATTCACTTTGATGAATTTTTTTGCAGAATATTACCTGGAATTTTTTCTTACAGGTCCAGTTCATGAGACCGTGTATGACTTTTGGAGAATGATATGGCAGGAGCAGTCAGCTTGTGTTGTTATGGTCACAAATTTAGTGGAAGTTGGAAGAGTAAGTGTTTGGGTTTGTTTATTTTAATGCTGCAAGCTTAAAGAAAAAAACTGCTGACGAGACATAGCATGGGCAGAATGTAAAAGGGTCTTATGAAGGGCAGCCCTGCATCCTGAGGGGGCAAGGGGAAGGAGTCCAGACATGTCACAGTTATGGTATTGTCTAAAAGCAACTTCTGAAAACTGATGCTGTATTGCTTTCATGTGTAGTGGTAAATTGTCTGACTCCAAAATTCCTGTTTCAGCAGAATAGACTTGTGTAGTATCATTCAAATGAGAAGAGTAGTGGAGGAAATGTGCTTCTGTATCAGTAGCTAGAAATTAGGAAATTATTTACAGTTTAGCAGTAACATATACCTCAGGGAAGCCTATAAAGTATCTGGGACTACTTGCAATAGTTTGATTATGGGTGCAAAATGCATCACAATTTAGCATAAGTGGAAGCATATTCCATAGCTCAGCACTGAAGAAAATAAAAATGCTCATTTAGAAGTGAATTTGGCACCTAAGTACAGCTGTGCAAAGCAGTGGAAACTCCTTGTAGCTGGAGCTTAACTTGACATAACAACCACTAGCCATGCCAAGCCACATGAATGCACAGTCATTTTGGAAATATATGCAGTGTAATGCAGTACATGCAGTACTGTATCCTCAAAATTTTCTTTTCCCTTGGTGTAAAATCATACCCATTTTTTATTTAGGTCAAGTGTTACAAGTACTGGCCTGACGACACTGAAGTTTACGGGGACTTCAAAGTGACCTGTGTAGAGATGGAGCCCCTCGCGGAATATGTTGTCAGGACCTTCACTCTGGGAAGGGTGAGCTCATTTTGGAAGGGCTTAGCAAAATACTGGCTCCTGGTGGCAATAAGGATGAAAGAGGCTATGCTGATGTTTCTGTGGAATACCAAATCCCTCTGTCTGGTTATCTGGGCAACAGTGTAGGCAGCCTTACCTTACCATGGGAGTTATGCATTGCATCAGTGCTACCCAAGCATGCATCTCACTGTGGGACTTCGAATTTCCCCTGAAATGTCAACTGCTGCCCTCCCCTCTCTGACAGTCACCTCCACAGCCACAATCTGAGCTAAACTCAAGTACCAGATTATGAGTCATCCCTACACACTCTGTCCTGACCGCCGCTGAGTCAATCCAAATCAGAGGACAAATTCTGTGACTACTCTATGTGGTGCAGTTGTGGTCTTATGCTAAATTATATTTACCTTTAAATGTAGCAGGCCCTTGTCCTAGTTAGCAAAACTTCTGAAAATCAATGTGAAATGCATCAAAGTCTATTAAAAAAAATCTTATTGCAGCTACACTGGCATACCTAAAGTAAAAATTACAAACTTCAAAATTAAAATAATCCGATGACATCTCTAAGCTGCCTATGGATAGTTGCTTTAAACAACTGATGAAATTATGCAAATTGCATGTAGATTCTGTCAGTTTGTATGATCATTATTTGAGTCAGATAATGTCTAGTCTATGAAATACTTAGAATTTCATAACCTTTTTTTGCCTTTTACAGAGGGGCTACAATGAGATCCGTGAAGTTAAACAGTTCCATTTCACTGGCTGGCCAGATCATGGAGTTCCTTACAATGCCACAGGCCTGCTTTCCTTTATACGGAGAGTCAAATTATCCAACCCTCCTAGTGCAGGGCCTATTGTTGTCCATTGCAGGTGTGTACAGAAGATGTAGATTTTTATTTTTCATAACTGTTTATATGGTTATTTACAACAGCCTCTTCTGAAGCATCCATCATTTTCAAGTGCTCTGTTTTTGTTGTTCCCTTTTTGAATTGCCTAATTCATACTGCAGTAGGATTTGGCTGTCTACAGCAATGTTTGAAAATAATCAGATTCTAGTACACTTTTCTTAAATAGAATAGTCTGAGATTTTATTTTTTCCTGCAACAGCTGCCTCAGCTAAATCATGATACTCTAGGCTATCATTTTAGGTAGCCTTCAACAATTTTGTGACAGTGTTTGAGAATGAGTGTAGATACATCTGCTTTGATAGTTTGGTGTTGCATATAATGCCTGAACAGATTATTAATTTAAAGCAAAGTAAGCAAGTAGATGAAGAAAGATGGAATGAGGTTAGTGGCAACAAATACAGAATGTTTCTCCTGTGCAGATTTTGCAAGGTTATGTTGTTGGGACACAGTCCTTTGACAAATAGAATTTGTTTTCTAAAATGTTTGATTTACTTAAATGTTTTAGTTAAATGTTTAATTACATTTTGTAGGTAAAATTACTCAACCTTTACAGGTTTTAATAATTCACTGTGCAAAAACTGTCCATAGCTTTATGTAAAGCCAAAATAAATCATGAGTGAATCTTCTGGATATTGTTAAATGTGCTTTCTGAACTAGCTTGGAACTTGGCAGGTAAAACATACATTTGAGTTTCTTATTGTGATAGATCACTTAAAAATTGTTCTGAGCCTTCTAAAGAAAAACAAGATCTATAATATTCTGAAGTGCATAAGTTCAATCATTCTTCAGATTTCAGTTAAACTCAACTTTTAGTTTTAGTATTGATATGGGTGACAAAAGGAATAAACTTTTTTCTTTTTTGCTGTTACTTAGTGGATCAAATATAATGGAAAAATGTTGTTTTGAACACATCAAAAGATTTAAAGGATGTTATGATGAGAAGGAGAGAAGATAAAAATTAGATAGTGTCTGTGATGAAAAACTGAATTATTTTATAAAAATGCCCTCAATAATAGTTATAAGGTTTTTAAATGTTTCTCTGGGGCTATTCCTAACAGTATTTACTGACTCATTTCAGTGCTGGTGCTGGGCGGACAGGCTGTTACATCGTGATCGATATCATGTTGGATATGGCAGAAAGAGAAGGTGTTGTGGACATCTACAACTGCGTCAAAGCCTTGCGGTCCCGGCGCATCAACATGGTACAAACTGAGGTACAGCAGTTTGCCTTTGAAGCACCTGAAGCTTTTTGAAACATTCTAGGTCAGAATTTCACTGTCACTCTGAAAAGAGCAGGCAGTGGCCCTGTCAGGGGGTACCTCCACTGCTCAGTGTACAAGGGCCCAGAAGCAGGGTGGTGCAACAAATCTGCCAGCTCTTGTAGTCTTCACAGAAATAAGTGTCCACCTAACTTGGTAACAAAAGGAAGCAAAGGATTTTTTTCAGGGAAGACCTTACATTAGATGAGTCTGGGATGTCTCTTCCCAGCTCTGGTATCAGCAACTCCAGGATACCAAGGGTGGAATTTCAGCAGGCTGGCACTTGTTTTAGACAATCTCCAATCACTTTATGTATAAATTGACTGTTGAACTTTACATCCGTTTCACACTCTCTTTTCAATTCTGTTTCTGCTTTATTAACCTTGCTGCAAATCTTTTCCATAGTTTTACTTTTGGTCTTTCAACATGCCTTCAGCAGCTTCACTATAAAACCTTTACCTTAGGAATGAAGTTCTAACAGCCCCTACTCTGCCACCAGAGTACCACTGAGCTGCCAAAGAAACATAGGTTATTGGTTTATATTGGCAGATTACCTGAAGTGGTTTACAACTTCTCTCTCCTGCCCTCCATAAGGACATGTACCTGAGATGTGATTTCACCTGTGACCACATGGAAATCTCTGCAGTTGTCAGCCAAACATGTCAGTGCAATTTGGTGCAGTTTTTATTCCATGCTGCAACCTATGCCAGTTGAACAGATGGTCCTGGTCAACCATTCCTGGTACAGGACCATTAACCTTTGGGAAGTACCTGGGTGGAGTATTTCAGTGTGACTGCTTTAATCCTCCCAGTTTAATCTGCACTTGCATGTGAATTAACACATGTACTATTATTCCTTTCTCCCCCTTTTGCCTCTTACCTCTCACCTTCTCTCAGAGGTTCATACTTGCACAGCAAAATAAAGCTGTTGTTGCATCCAGTTATTGTGATGGTCATACAGTCAACAGGGATGCCAATAGCTCCATAGCTGTGTGGGTAAGGCTGTAGAGCCAGAAGATGACATGTGTTGTTTATATAGGCACATGTTAGATTTTGTGCTCTTAAGAACCTTGTTGGTTCACAATAGCTACGTGGGGCTGGCAGATTTCTAGACAAGCTTTACATCTATTACTCTCAGGGTGAGTAAATATCATGGGCGTTTTGTGTAAAAATTGACAGGAGGCCTAACTGAAATAGTAATGCTGTTATCCAGGACTCAGGCTCTCTCAGGGCAAGTTAGTAAAAATGAGAAGAAATGGTGCTTCTGTTGGAACACACTGTAGTTTATTACTGGCCTAGAGCCAAGTATGAGGCAACTGATGCACTGACTTGCACATGCAGAAGGAGAATGCAGCATGCCAAATACTTGCTAATCACACTGGTAGTACTTGAAGCAATTTACACTTTCTGCTAACATCAGAAGATTGAAAGCTATTAAAAAAATTGGTAAAGAAAACAAGTCTTTGGCATAGACACAGAAACCCACAAGCACTAAAAGAAAACTGAAAATCTTCTCTTAAATAAATTACTATCCCTGCTCTGCTAAGCTTTACAGACTTTAAATTGGTCCTGAAGAAAACATCTTTGTTCACTGCACCCCAATAAGAACAAGGCTGTTTGTACTAAAGCATTATTTAATGTACTGATGGACAGTAATTTGAATGGGTTTAAGAGTGTGCAGTAGGTCTGTTTATCCTAAAAGCAAGAAAGATCTGTTGGTTTTAAATGGCTACAATTTTTGTTTCTTTTCCTAATTTGACAGGAGCAGTACATCTTTATTCACGATGCCATTCTAGAAGCTTGTCTGTGTGGAGAAACTGCCATTCCTGTCTGCGAATTCAAAGCTGCTTATTTTGATATGATTAGAATAGACTCCCAGACAAACTCTTCGCATCTCAAAGATGAGTTTCAGGTATTCACAGTTCCTACTAACTCTTGATGTGACAACAATTTTTTTGCCTCTAGATAAATTTAATTTATTTTAAGGAGAAGGTTTTTCATATGACTTTTATGGCAATTGGTCCCTAACTTCTTGTCTACAAAATAGATCACCCATGTTTATGTGCTTTGCAAAATTGTTTTAAATACAGAATATCCTCCTTTTAATAAAATTGCAGTAAATATCTGTCTGAAATAAAGACCCGTGTGTAGGAGGCAGAGGGAGTTTTGGCTTTCATTTGCACGTCAAAGGCATCGCTTTTTAGGGCTCCAAAGGATCCTCTTTGTTTTATTCCTTTCGGAAGGGATGGTGTCATGCGGAATGTGCTCAGTGGTACACGGAGTGCTTGTAAAACCAGCAACTTAACCCCCCTTGCAAAGCCCCAGAATGTCCAACAAACATAGGAGCTTGCATTTGCTAATGTCTTCTTGCTAGTGCCTCGTGTTTTCTCATATTGCAATATTTTACAGTAAAACCCGGGGACTCTCGAGTCCCAGGTGTGTTAGCTCAGCATGCTAAACCAAACCTCCTCTCTCCTCAGACCCTGAATTCTGTGACCCCTCGCCTGCAGGCAGAGGACTGCAGCATTGCCTGCTTGCCAAGGAACCACGACAAGAACCGCTTCATGGATATGCTGCCACCTGACAGATGTCTGCCTTTCTTAATTACTATTGATGGGGAGAGCAGCAACTACATCAATGCTGCTCTTATGGACGTAAGAGACTACCTTCTTTGTCTGCATAGCGTGCCATGGAAAGCTCTGTAATGTGAGAGAGAGCACTTGCTGGTTTAATAAAGGCTAATTCTGTTACTGCAGTGCCCAGTAAAACAGTCCTAATGAAGAACGGTAGGGAGGAAAGTGCAAGGAGCCCCACCAGCTTGTGTTTTTTGTTCAAAAGTTTTGTTATCTTTAGTCTTTGGCATCCTTATGGGACCCACTGGAAATCTCACTGTTTTAACAGCATTATATAAAGCTCTAGTGTCCAGACCTCCAAATCTCAAATCTCAGCAGGACTTCAAAAATCTCCTGTTTGTTAGGAAGTAAATGTTACCTATCTGAGCATGAGGTTACTATCACTATTTCATAAAAAACTCCATATTGAGGCAGGGGGAATAGAGGAGGAAAAAAATATTTTCTTGGCATGTTTGGGTATAGAGTATAGGATTGGGGGTTTTGTTGTTTATATTTTGAGCTGCAGCTCTTTAAAGCTGAAGTCTGAGTAACAGAAATACTGTCAGGGGAAAAGGTGAATTAATGGGAAAAACGGAGTTGAACCTGCTTGTATGTGTCTGATCGATAAAGCAGTTCATGTGCTGCCAGATACCTGCCTGTGCCTCCCATTAGCATTTCCAAAGTTAAGGTCCTAAAGCCACTTTTACTTTTATTTAAGTAAATACCTGAATAAGTGGCCTGATTTCCAGGAGCATCTCCCTTTCCTCAAAAATGAAATGCTGTCAGGAAGTGCCATGTCAAGGAGAGATGCTGAAATAAAATGGCAAATAACAGCAGAAATCAGCACTGATTGGTATAGTCATCCTTGAGTTCTGCCTGAGCTAGTGCAGAAAATGAACTGATAGCAAAATGCAGCCCCTAATTTCACAACTAGCTTATTGTGTCAAAAAAATAGAGGAGTGGCATGTGTAAGACCAAAGTATTAGGGTGTCACAGGGGCTGAAGAGATGAATTGCAGCAGTGAACAGAATTCTGGTAGCAAAAATTGTTTAGAATTGCAGTTAAAATTGCATTAAGCACCTGAATAAAATTGATGAACCAACCAACAGAGCTGCATAGAGGAGTGTGGTTTGGGGTGAAAGGAAGACAACACAGGCTATAGGAGGACTCTGAGTGTCAACAGAGTGTGACAAGTTGAAACATGAACCAAGCAATATATTAATGGATTGGCAATCAGAGGCAAGTTAGAAAAGGCAGAAATGGTAGTAATAAAAGGAAAAATAGCAGCAGAAAAAAGGTATTATATTACAATGAGTGCATATAACAAGGTTATAAGTAAAGGGTTAAAATTCTGAGTAACACAAGTTGGGTTTTCTGCCTTTTCTGTCTGTTTCTTTTAAGACTGATTTATTCAGAGAAGAGGAACTACTGGACAAGAAAAAGGGACTTTCAATAACAAAACAGAAATAGAAACTTACCCTTTTCTTTCCCTTGAGAAACACTAGAAATTATGGGGAAGCGGGGTAGGACAACATCAGCTAGGACATGTTTTGTTTCTTAAAAGTATAGGGGAAGAATCAAAATTGGTTGTCCCTGGGCAGTTCTAGGAAGTAGGACATGAGCTGCTGCTACCCCAGCATCCTTCCTGCATTAGAAAAGGTAACAAAAACCTAGATTAAAAAAATCAGCAACCTCCTTCAAACAAGTACCGATGCTAAAGACATTGCCAACAAGTTATTGGAGGGTATGTCGATTTATTGCACATAGAGATCTCTAAGATCAATCTTCAAATGAGCAAGCTTCCATAGCAAAAGTGGTTTATCTACCCTACCAGGTCTTTCTCCTGAGTTAATTTACTCTTTCATGGATGGTTACAAGTTGCCTGCAAAAGTCTTCTGATATCTCCTCTTCTGCTTGGTGCTCATAATACATCTGCAGCAGGAAAATAGCCCCTCAGCTGTTAGTTGTTTCTCAGTTACTGTGCAAAGTTGGAAATTCCTATTTGCAGTTGTGTACAACACAACACACAGAAAATGGAACCTGTGGCCATGGCAGGAAATAGTATTTTGCTGTTTAACTTATTCTTTCTGCTGGGAATGGGTCCCAGTGGTTGCGAAAGTCAGATCTGTGGGTGTGCATTGTGAAATGCAGTTTGGGATTGAGTTTAGTTCCCAGTTTGGTCACAGAGCTCATGTAAAACCTACTGTGGAGAGGGTGATCTTCTGAGAACTCTGCATTCCTCTCTGCATCATGGGGTGAAGGTTCCCTGCTTGGTTCATGGACACAGTGCCTAGAGCAGAATTGCCTGACCCTCAGCTCAACAGAGTCACGAAGAACATCTTCGGTGCCTGGAGCATATCTGAGTGTAAAAACAGAGCTTGTTCTGAAACCAAGAAGAAGGCAGACCTGAGCAGAGTAACCTATTTGTTCTTATTGGAGATGATGTATTTTTAACTTTTATATCTTCAGTGATATATGAAGTAACTGCTGTCACAGCTTTGTTCTATTTTTATGTTTTTTTCTGTTTCAGTAGTATTTAAGTACTTCCCATACCAGTACTAATAAAATTGTTTGCTTTCACAGAGCTACAGGCAGCCAGCAGCTTTTATCGTCACACAACATCCTTTACCAAACACTGTGAAAGATTTCTGGAGATTAGTGTATGACTATGGCTGTACTTCTCTTGTGATGTTAAATGAAGTCGACTTAGCACAGGTTAGTTTGGAGCTCAAGTTTTCCATGTATCATCCCGGGCTTTAATCACTATGGATTTATTACATGACAAAAATGTAGAACGGTGTAGTGACTTTACAATTCTTCTCTGCTTTACAGCAGCTAATCAACACTAGTGCTCAGCAGAGATTGGGTGAGATGTCTGCAATGGAATAAGGCAATGCCCAGGTTGTAAGTTTCCATTTAATTATGCCTGTTTTGCTCTTGCACAGGGCTGCCCACAATACTGGCCTGAGGAAGGGATACTGCGGTACGGCCCCATCCAAGTGGAATGCATGTCGTGTTCAATGGACTGTGACGTCATAAACAGAATCTTCAGGATATGCAATCTAACAAGAGTAAGGATTATTCTAACACTGTGACAGAAAAATGTGTCATTTTTCATGCTCTCTAGGTGCTTGTGCTTTTTAATTTTGAATAATAGTAAAATACTAATGTTCATAAGATGTTACCCAGAAAAGAGTCAGTCAAGCATCTGTATCTTATACTAATTTCTAGTACTTTTCGATATCTGCGATACTTTTCTACACTAAACAGAGAGAGCTTTAAGGTGAATGGATATTGCTCTGAGTCATTCTCCCTGATGTGTGAGAAGTATTCTGTATTGTTTTTTGGTGTACAGCAAAAGAAATATCACTGTAATGAACACATACTGACAGGTATTTAATTCATAGCTTTGGTAAGATGTTTTTTGTGGTGAATCACGAACAGAAACACTGAGGCTGATTATAGCACCTTCTATAGAACTAGCATCTTCTCAGGCCAAGGTGCGTAAACCACAACAGGAAAGGGAGACTGTGGCACCCTGCAAAGCAGGGTGTGATAAAACTCTGAAAATTCCTCTGCCTCTAAAGGGTTCTGCCACCAATGTGCCTCAACCTACAGTTATCTTTTTCTCAACTTCAGTAGCGGTGCCAGTCTTGCATTCTTCTCAGCCCTTTCACACGTTAGACCATCTCACCTTTTTGCTGTCCCATAGTATTCCAGACTATTGCTGCATCTTTTTAAACCCTGCTTGCCATAGAGTGTTGCTCTTTAGCTCACCCCTGTGCATTGCTTATTTATGTTGCCTAAAGATTTACACATGCTTGTGCCGCCTGTCTGTGTACTAACCAGCAATCCCTATTTTACTTACCATGACTGCTTTTTATCTTCCATCCAATACTGAACCTATCACAATTGTTAGTGTATCTTGAGTATATGTTTAATTTTCATTAATCTTGAATGATGACTGTGGGGAAAATGAATTACTGTGTACACACAGATCTTTCATGTATTTTATTTTTCTTTTATTTTGGTCACATTTTCATTTTTCAGAGGGCAAAGATCAGTTTTCAAGTTTTCATGTGGCAACTATTTTACTCTTTTTTTTTCTTTTTCTTACATGTATTTAAATTTACAAAAAGCATTTTCAGCTCTTCCTGGAAACTACAGGAAATTTAGGTGTGGCAAATACTACACCATATCACTTTTTTCTTGTATTTTGAGATTTCCTCTTTTTATTTTTTTTCCTTTTTTTTTTCTTATTTTATTTTTTTCCATTCCTTTTTCATGATGCTGTGATTTCCTACTCCTCTACTTCTCTTTGTCCCCTATGCTCTTTTGCTCATAAACCTTGTTCTTAAAAATCTCTCTTCTCTGTTCTTACTTTTCTAAAATCCACATTCCTACTTGTCATCTTCAGCTTCAAGAAACTAGATAGACTATTTATTCTTCCTGTTATTGAGGCCTTTCTTGTGACAGTCTAATTCTATTCAAAGCTCTCCCTGTGTCACATTTAGCACGTGGAAGGCTCAGAGACTGGCAGCAAGGCTGTCATGGTTATCATAGTCTGGCACAAAAGGAAGACTTCAAGGACAGTAGTCAAGTTTGCGCACCAGTGTTACTTGTTCATTTGTAATGGGGAACACATCAGTTCATGTGTAGGAGCCAAATGTAGCTCTCTCTCATTTTGTAACTCTGGGAATTTAATAGTGATGTTTTAAATTGATTTTTGGTGTTAAGCAACTTTAGCACATAGAATCTATGGAATCTAGGGAATTTGTTGATCTAGAAATCAGGATAGGTTACATTTGTGATTGATAAATGGTGATGTTGTTTTCAATGTAGTTCCCTTTTTTACTTTTTCGGACATCTTCCTTGAGCTGAAGTGGTAGAAATTACTGGAGGCCCTACCATACAATGACACATGTTAGAATCTGTCTGTAGTATAAACACTTATGTTTCACATTAGTTTTATGTTTTTGTTTTCTAAACCAAGATGTAAAAGTGCCATTTTAACCTAAAGCTCTTTGATTTCCCTTAGCCACAAGAGGGCTATCTGATGGTCCAGCAATTCCAGTATTTGGGATGGGCTTCTCACAGAGATGTACCAGCTTCCAAGAGATCCTTCTTGAAGTTAATTCTCCAGGTTGAAAAATGGCAAGAGGAATGTGAAGAAGGGGAGGGCCGGACCATCATCCATTGCCTGTGAGTAATCTGGAGAAAGTAAATTGCTGCTCTTTAAATAAATTCTTATACATTAATTATTGGCTTTGATTTAAGCAGTACTCTTATGGATACCTTCTTTGGGACCTGGGCCTGTTACTTTTCTAACGAAAAAACCAAAAAGTACCACTGCCTACCACTGTAGGTTGGCTTTTGTTCAACTTTTGGATTTTTCTGTGTCAGGTCAAGGAATGAGTATTTTGAGTGTGACACTAGAGTGATACTGTGTATACTGTCATCTCCTATACATAATAGAATGTTTTTCAAGTGCAAGACATGTACAGATCTGTTTCTTCTCTCTGGTTTCAGTAAGGAAGTCTTTAACACTGAGTGCTAAGTAGGGAATTTTTGTGTCTTGTTTGCACAGAGTGTGCTACATTTTTCCCAAAAGGTAGTCCTATTTTGAGGGATTTAAACTGAAAACTATGGATGTATGAAATATGAAAAAAGCTCTATTGCAGTATATAATACTAAAACTATTGTTGGTAAATGACTGCTGGCTGCCTACCTTATACTTAAATGGGAACTGTTTCAGAAATTTTTAAAAAGACGGCATCTTCCTCTCCCTACGGGAAGAGTGATCAGTCTGTCTCCTGCCTTATCTAAATATAATGTTTAAAACTTAGAAATTGAATTATGCATTTCTCCTTACTCTGAAAAAAAAGACCTCTGTTTAAATGTTCAGAATGAACTAGTGACCTGTTTCTGCCTATGACACCTCAAAATTCATAAGAAGAAATACCTACCTTAATTTCTTTGAAATTAAGATTAGAATAGTTCAGCAGTGTCCCCAAAGGTCAACCAGTTATTAAATCAGTGATGCCTTAGCATATCTGGTTGAATAATCCTCATATCATAGGTTAACTTAAGTGAGTGTCTTTCCAGAATTAAGTCTAAAATGTACTTGGCATTGAACTTTTTTATTATTTCTAATGTCCTACTTGGTGTTGAACTTGGTTTTTGTTGTGCTTTTTTTTATTTCTAATGTATATGTAATTTAGACTTATAGTATGGTTGGGCAGCATGATGGGCTCTAAGGGCAGAATTCTAAATCAGTAATTGAGAGGAAGGTCAGAAAATGGCTAAGCAAATGTCTTAGACCAAACCCACTGGAGCTGCAAAGAGATTGCTGAAGTCTGATCTCCCTCCAGGACTCAGGAATCACTTGTGCTTACAGAGTGAAAGAACAGAAGTGTGTTTTGGATGCTGTCTTAGGCCACAGTGGCACTTGACTCTCTCTTTTCCTGGCGTACAGAAACGGCGGTGGCCGGAGCGGGATGTTCTGTGCCATCGGCATCGTGGTCGAGATGGTGAAAAGGCAGAATGTGGTGGATGTTTTCCACGCTGTGAAGACCTTGCGGAACAGCAAGCCCAACATGGTAGAAACTCCGGTAAGCACCAGCCCCAGGGTTGCTGCAAACATCCGGGGAGCCAGAGGCTGCCTCGTGTGTGTTAGCTGTGTTTTCGGTCCTATGCCCAGAAAACAGCACAAACATACCGTGGGCCAGAAGAAAAACTAACAGATATTGGGTGTAAAGACAAGTCAGCATCATGAGAGGACAGGGTTAGCATTGCACACTACCTTTCCTGTTTTGGTTGTGTGCTTTCCACAGCAAGCATTCTTAGTTAACAGAGTGCACTTTAATCGCCCAAAATAGCCCGGTCTGTTTGGAAGGAAGTTGCAGCAGGCTGCACTCACAAAAGCCATCTTGAAATTTTACAGAGCAAGGCATTTCTCCTTGGAAGGAATAAGCTGTGAAGTACAGATCCCTAGCTGGATCTGTGAATATTTTGCTCCTTAGTAAAAACTGCTGCTTTGAAAGTTGTATTGAATAATGACAATCTTTGTTTGTCAGTACTCAGATTTGTAGCAGTCAAAATGATACCTCAGAACTTTAAAATCAAACATTTGGATCTAGTATGTTGTAAATGAATCTATAAAATCATTTAGGTTGGAAGAGACCCTTAAGATCATTGAATTCAACAGTTAATAATTATATATATATATATATATCTCAAATAATAAATAATATAAACAATAAAATAATATAAACAATATGAGCCTGAATTAGCAAAACTGCAAGACTAAATATCTGTATGTACATTGCCAGAATTTAAAATAAACTCAAATCTTCTGGTTAATCTTTATGCATGCAGTATGAGTTCCTATCCATTTGAACATTTGCCTGTGTTGCAAAAACTGAACATTAAGGTCTGGAAGGTCCTTAAAAAACTCTCCCACATGGATGTTTTTCCTTTTTGTAGGTGAATGAAAGCAGGTTATACAGTGTTTGGGAGTTCCTGCCATTTGAGTCTCATGCTGCCAGCTGCCAGTGTCACTTTTCAGCCAGATGGCTGCCTACAGCATGAAAATCAGGGATGCCAATTGAAATTAAAAACATGTTTTAGTTTAAGCATAGTGGAAATTGCTTCTGACCCTGTGAACTTGCACATTGTGCAAAATGGCTGTAGCTGCCTCTTCCCATATTCCCCTTTTTTCACATGTCAGGGTTTGCTTAATATCAAATAGCTTCTGTGGCATGATTCTCTTAATCATAGTGCATCACTTGCATCCCTTGTCACCACATAAATTAAGAAGATGGTTAATATGTTAACACATAGAACATCCTGTGACAGCAGTGACACTGGGCTAGGTATTGCTGCTTTCGCTGTAAGTGCTTTGCATTCTCCTGTGCCACAGACATCTGAGACACAACATATTGAATTGCTGCCTGGATTTCAGTTCACTGCTGTCAAGAAAATGGGTCAGATCACATGGAAAATTGTGCCTCTGTGAAGGGAGGCCAAGGTAGATTGTGTTTGTTTCTGATAAATGTTCTGCAAAATTATATTGCATTTCAAAATATTCCTGAATTCCACTGTAGCTTTACACAGAAGTTGCTACATTTTTTTTAGTTATGTATTTGTGTTGTGTGTATTTTTATTCAGAACTCTTCAACAGCAGAAGCCGTTGAGTTGCTAGTTAGAAAACAAACGAGGAAAACCACTGTAGAACAGGGTCATGTGCCCTACATTCAGCAACGGGATCAGATAACAACCAGCAGCGCATAAAGCCTTTAAGATATCCCCACAGCTTCCTGTTAATGCATCACACTGTCTTCCTGTGCAAACAAAAATAAATCACAAGGGCAGATTTCATTTTTCAAGTCGTGAGAACAATAGACATCAAATAATTTCCTTGGTTTTATTTCTTCTTCCCCTCTCCTCTCTCCTTCCTCCTCCCTGTCTCCCAATATCAGCTCTCAACAGCAGCATTGTTGAGGACAAATAACCACAATGAGGTTTTGAGCTTTAACTTCCTTATTAAACATGTGTTTGATCTTTTGGATGCCACGTCAACTAAACTGTAGCAATGGGCTCTGGACACGGAGCTGCTCAGGGTCCTGCTCCATGTCAGCTAACTCAAATAGAAGTGGTATCAGAGCTGAGGTGCTTTCACTGCAAGAATGCTCTGACTGAGAGGAGAGCTTTTCATGTTTGATAAACCAGTTCAGAAGCTGAAAAAAAATCAAAGCACATCATTACTTTCTATGGCCAAGGTCCTTTTCCCCTTCATTGGTTAGGGTGAGCTTTTAAATCAGGGCTGGTAATATACTTGAGTAATGGTGGGGGGAGGAAATAGAAAATCCAAGCCTGTCATGTTTACTAGTTAGCAAAGAATGTTCTTGGCTATAGATATTGCTGCTAAGATTTTAGATTTTAACATAACTTCTGTTTCTGTTCCCCCTTAAAGGAGCAATATCGTTTCTGCTACGATGTTGCACTGGAGTACCTGGAATCCTCCTAGTCGGAAAGGATGTGGCGAAGTTCACCAAATATATGAATCTCAATAAGCTGTTTTGACAACAGTTCTTGATCCTGTGAAGAAAGATTTTAGGGGAAGAGGGGGGGCGGGAGGGATTTTAAATTTTAAATGCAAAGTATTTTTCTTATGAAGTTGTGTATCTTAATAAAAGAACTCAATCTGTTTCTATGCTTGTATACAGTATCAACATTTAGTGCCACATAAATACTATTTAATGAAAACCAGAGTCAGAAGAGATTTGCTCAAATTAGGACCTTCTCGTGTGTGTATATGCAGCCGTCTCTCCGATACAGTAGAGCCACCATCTGTTGCATGTATCAATATTTCCTATATGGTATTATTTTTTTTTCTTTTGATACATTGTTAAGGTACAATAACAGTGCAGATTGATAGTAAGGTTCCTTCTTTATACGTTTCAAGTGTTGCATATATATATTATATAGTAAAAGAAAAACTGGCTTATTTTGTTTTAATGTGCAATGATGGCTGGATCACATAAAGATCTTTATAGAGAAACTTAAACATAAGCCAAAGACTCAAGTGTAAATATGTCTATATGGAGAAAGCACATGTATTTATTGTTTACTTGCATTCCTTTTTTGATGGCTGAAAAAAAAGAAGAATCATTTTTCTTGAAGAAAGCTTTTTTTGCTGAAATCAAGTGTAAACAATTTTTGTAGTTTATTTTTTGTATGTTTTAGTGTAAGTAGAAGACATACTTTTTATGCATAGACCAAGAAACATTGGTATAGTGGTTTTGTTGTGTACATGCTTGTGATTCAAATTCATGTAAACAACTTGATTATAGAAGGTCTTTAAGTACAGGACCAAAATCTAAACATTTTCCTGAAAATGTATAGTTTTTCACAGTTGCATTAGTTAGGTACTGATAAAAAAACTATGTAAGGAAGTAAACACTTCAAAATGGCCTTGCCTATGACTTGCACAATATTGGAAGAAATTTTTAAGATCCATTAAAATTGTACAGGAACCAATTGTTTGAAAGCTATTGAAGCACAGATCAACAGAACTGTGACACAAATAGATGGGTCTTCATATGCCCTTCAGGGTACAAAAGTATTTGTTTAGCAAATTGTAAATTTAAGCAATGTTTAATTTGATGTTTACAAACATGTAAGCTTTGCTTCCAAGAAAGCAAAATTTGAATAAACCAATGCCAGATTCTGATTATGGTTGTGGTGTACAAAATGTTACTTTGCTTCTACTTAGCCTGCAGTTCACAAAGTTTCCTCTGTGTTACGGGCTAAAATCACTCCGGTCTCCTCTTGGTCATTTTTAGAACAGACAGTAAAATGCTTTTAAATATTCTGTAAAGTAAGAGTGAACTAAATGTTTATTTCAAGATTCTTTTATATTTTTTTCCTACTTTGATACCGTCTCTTTCATTGTTCTGTTAAGGAGTCATTCCTGTCTGAAAGACCAATATATTTGCATAAGGAAAATCTCCAAAGGAAATTGTATTATTTTCCACCCCAGTGTGTCCAGGAATATGTCATAAGACTCCATGGCATCTCTATGTCCTGAATTTCTTCCTTCAGATACATGGAATTATCCATTCAACACTATAAACATCAAAGAGATGTTTAGAGAAACGCTGCTTCTCAGATTTTTTTCAGTACCTTCATCTGTACTGCATAGCTCCACCTCTTTCGACTCTAAGCCGCTTTTTTTTTTCATATCACCCCCTGTTAATTCCTAGTTATGAACAGCAAGATAAATAAATAAGGTTTGAAACATTCACTGGGTCTGACTTCTTCATACTCAAATTGCCCTGTTTTTTCTTCTGCCATACTGGAAAGTGGAGCCTAAGTTACATGCTTTGTAGCATTCTTAGCTTTCCCTGTGAGGAAATGGCATTCAGCTAACTTTGGCAGTTAAAGTGCTGGGTCTGTTACCTAGAGCTGACTGTCTGGTCACCACAGTTTGTGGAAACAACATGCCTGATGCATCCTGCCTGTCAAACGTCTGTCCAGCACTAAATGATTCTGACTGTGGAAAAATCTGCCTCTGTTGTCTGAGAGGATGTTGAGAAAAGTAGTCTAGAAGTCTAGATTAATTTTGTGACAGATGAGATGAGTAGCTCTTAGGGCTGTGGAATACTGAAACCACATTCTGTACTGCCGGAATGATATTTATGTTTTGGGTGGAGTTTTTCTCATGGGTAGCTACTGTGTTTGAGACAGTAGAGTCCACCCCCATCAGAGTTTCATGATCCTGGTTAAGATTGGTTGAGTCCAGTTTCCCCTGGACATTGAGCATAACTGGTGCAAGTGCCAGTATTAATCCTGGCATTGCAACATACTAAGCCTGCAAAAGAGTCTTCCTTGGGAGCATCCTCCTTGTCTAGAAGAGATTATCTCTGCCACTGGTCATTCTGCAGAGAGGAACTCTGCCTGTGTTCAAGTACTTTTTGAGAGTCTCATAATTTTTGTAACTGTTGCTGAGTGGGATGATCTAAAGAGCTTTTGCACTAGGTCATGTTTGAAAAATTTCTGGGCTTTTGCACTAGGTCATGTTTGAAAAATTTCTGGGAAATTCTTCCTGGTATGGTCAGGGAAAAATGTGCAGAGGGAATATGGTATGTGAGAGGAGATGAGAAATATCATTCTCCAGTAATGATATCTCTTGAGGGTCTCTTGGGCAAAAGATAATATTAGAATGTGTTTTTTAGTATAAAATTAGAAGAGATAAATTGTTTTGTTGCACAGATCTTTCCCTTCTGTTATCTCACCCAGTGCAAACAAATGCCAGCTTTGTTTTCTGAGGGTAGCAGCTCTGTTACCCCAGATAAATGCTGCTCTGGAATCCTTTACTTACACCCATGCAAGACAGAAGAAAGGGAAGTGCAGGGACTGAAACACCTCTCTCTCTGACACAGAGAGAAAACAAGTATTTATTACAAAAAGAGTGTGCTGTGGAGTGTGCTGTATTCCTGACCTTGGACACTTGAAGAGGGAAATGTTTCCCTCCCTGAGGTGGTGAAAAGCCACTGGCACCAGTATGACAATGTGCCAGCAGCTCCTAACCTGGAGTGGTCCACAGGGTTCAAGACTCCTCAGAATCTTTCAGCTTGCTCCTACCCTTGCTGAAGTACTAGCACAGACTCAGTCAAGCAGCTATAGCCTGCAGAGTGCATCGCCTCTGCTTTCCTCAGCAGCACAAAGCAAAGGCTGGGCACACCTGTGGTAGATACAGAAAGCAAATGTGCATCAAGGCAGAGTCTAAAGAAGTACAAAAGGCTACATCCATGGAGACATGTGAGATGATTCAAATTTGAAATTAATGAAGCTGAAACTGATTTAATACCACACAGTGAAAATAACCAAAGGAAGGTACAGGTTCCCGAAAACATGGTTGCTGTGTGGAGAAGTTACTCTTTAAAACTGAGAAGTGATGACTCCGGTGTCCTTCTCTGTGTAGTTGTTAGTGGAAGGAATTCTGTGAGCCACTTGGATGGCTTTGGCTCATTTTCTATAGGCCAGTAATCAAAGAGGTAATTTTAGGATGTGTTCGAATTATCTGAGTTTTCAGAATCTTAGGATGCGACTGAAGAATTATAAAAGGCATGAAACACCTTGGAAGCGTCTAAAGCAGTACCATTGAGATGGAATAGCTATTAAATCTCAGCACTCTGTCTAGTGAGAGGCTTTCTTTCTTTTTTTCTTTTAGTCTTCTGAATCTGCCTTCCCGATTCATAGTGACCTAACTCCAGAAGAAAGAAGTGTGAGGACACTCATGTTTTGACCTTTTATCTGGGTCTGGAGAGATCAGACCCCAGCTGGTTGATGAGATACTAGTGTTGACATTTCCTGCTTCCTGGGTAAATGATGCCATTGGGAAACAACTTGGAAACAGGCTTTGCCTTCCTAGAAAACACTCACTGGAATAGGAGTTTGAAGCTTGAAGCTTAGTATCTTCAGCATATGCCAGCAGTTACTGGGATTTATTTCATTTGGGAAGTTGCTCAGTTAATATATTTACTTAGTTTTTGCTATGTCGTACATACTACATTAAGAAATAGAATATCTCTTCAAGAAATGTGAAAACCAAAGCTACTGCAGCAGTGTGCTCTTTCAAACCAATTAACAATTTCCAAAATCAAAAGTCTAAAAAAAGCAGACAAGGGAAGCAATGGTAGGCAAGTACTTTGTCATTGAGCCTCAAGTGTGAATTGAAATGTTAAAGTACAAGGAAGGGACAGCCTGAGAAAAAACGTTGCAGAATCATTGCATGGCCAGGCCACCTGGACTGACAAATGACTGTATAAAGGACCTCTTTTAAACTTCACTCTGCTGCAGTGTCATAAGAAACCCTGAGATCTTGAAATAAATGTAAAAGCTGCTTTTATAGTGCTCTGCTCTGTACTGAAAAGTAACTCATTTTCTGCTGTACTTTCCTGTGTCACGTAGAGGTCTGAATTGAGTAAAGTGATCCTAATCTCACAAAAGAACCTTTGTGGTGATTTATTGCTACTGGTCTTTGTTAAACAGTCAAAGATCTTGTAACCTCTGCAAATCCAGGATACTCAAGGGTATCTGTGAATACTCACCTATGTCATTACTTTCTAGGGTGGAATAATCAGCTGGAATCAGATTGTGTGTACTGAGGATGAGACTTTCAGAATATGCAGACGTTTAGTTCCATAAATCTTCCTTCAACTTTATGCAGAGAAACCTTTGGTAATTTTGGGGGCTCTGTTTGAGCGAACATTGAGATACTGAGACTAGAGAAGTGCTTCTAAATTATTTTAAGCTTCCTGGACGTTTTTCCTTTAAGCCTGACTAAAAGGATGGTGTGAGATTGTGGTGGTGGTTAACAGGCATAAGTGTTATTTTGGCCTACGCTTCTCAGAAATGAATTATTTCCCTGCTGTTGGGTTTAGAGTCCTAATTTATGCAGAGATTGACATGTATGATGACAGGTACAATAGGATGCTTGCCTAATAATAATCTTTATTAGCTGTGTCTTGGCCAACAAAGAACAGATGTTTTTGTGCCTTTTTGAGATAGCTTGATTTCAACAGTCTTTTGTAAGGCCTCCTAGCTTCCATCTGGATAAGAAAATAGTCCCTTACTTCACAAATTATACCAAGATAAATTTAAAATCCCCTTATGCTCAGAAATTTTTTTCAAATCCCCTCTAAGTAAAAAAGAGGCTATGTTAAAAATAAAAAATCAGCAAAAAAGTCTGTCTGCTGGACATGGAAACAAAAGCTGATCTTTCTTGCAAGCTTTGGAGTACCCTGGAACTCTTTGCTAATGAGCACAGAAATGGCATCTGGCAAAACACAGTACCTCCAAACTCTGATAATATCTCTGCATTTTCCTGCCAGGTGCAAACCAATGTGAGCTCTTTCCATTTCTCAGTGCACAACTTTTGTCTTTCTTTTTTGTATTTAATCTTCCAGAATAGTACCTGAAACAACACAGTGCTTTGTAGTCCTGAAATGCTGAAGGAAGTGAATGTGTTTTTGCATTCTGATAACAAACATGAAACCAAAGATTATCGTATCTTTGGGGTTTCTCTCTCGAGATAACCAGAGTGAGTTGTATTTTTATAGTAGGTATAAAGTCAAACTGTAAGTTTCAGAAAAGTTTTGGAAGACATTTGTCTTGCTTAAGTCCCAACACATGGAATCATAATTTGTTATCAAAAACATTAAACTACTTAATATTTTGTTAGTCTTTCTGACTCACTGGCTGTATCAATGAACAAGTGCAATAAATAACCCATCTGGACCCATGGTCTGAACTATCTTCTGCACAGAACCTGGTGCTGTAGCCTTTTTCCTCACTTTCAGGGTGAAGTTGTTATGAAACTCACTGATAATCCAGACTAACATTGCAAAATTGCCTCTGTATACTGAAAATTCTTGAAACCCCCTGCTCAAGTGGTGTATGCATTCATTTTAAACTACGTGGAAATCATAGGAAGCTGTGACACTGCTGCAACCTTTTCTGCACAAGATCTGTCATTGAAGCTTCGATTGGTGCAGTTTAAACTGAATAAATAGGTTGCTGCTTGGTTTCATTTCCTGAAATGATCAAGGTTTCCAGCTTACCTTCCAGTTAGAAATAAAGCAGCAATTCTCATAGGTCAGGGTGAGGATAAAATAGAATATAAAAGCACTAGGCATGTTATAGGTTCTCCTAATATTTCTCCTCCAGCCAGAAGAGGTAGTGCAGCTAGTGCGACAGTGAGCTGTAATTACAACTGTGAGAAAATAACTGTGTGGTTTTGTTTGTGGCAAAGGCTTTAAAAAAATTCTTAAAAAAAAAAAAAACAAAACAGGGAAGAAGTGCAGGTTTTGTTTCTACTTCAATGTGCCTTCTTTCAGGCATGTTGTTTACTTCAAATAATAGCCTTGCTTTACACAGATGATACTCCTTTAAGTAGTCAGAATCACACCCCGCAGAAGTCTGTCCTGAAATGCCAGTAAGCCCTTGGTATGTGGATTAAAGGTAGCAGGGACAGGTATGATGAGTCCTATAGGATATTCATAGGGTATTCAGAGGGTGACCACAATGGACAGAGGCCTAAGGAGCAGGCCTTTAGTTTTTGCAGTTTGGGTTTTATAAACTTTGTGCAAGAGACAGAGAATAAAAAATCAGTGAACTGGGATTGGCACAAAGATAGGAATCTTGTTCACCCTCTATTTGGCAACAGCATAGAAAGCACTGGCTTTGGATGTAAGAATAGACAGGATAGAAAGTATAAAAATCTAAACAAGATTGGAACTTCCAAAAAACATGCTGTTGTGAAATATATGGAAGGATATAAAAATCCTGACTGCTTCAGTCAGTGAAAAAGTTTCAAATATTGAATAAATGTCATATTTGTGGTCAAGGAATGTTGAACAATTGATTTAGGCCACTGAGGATAAAAGATGCTGAGCAAGGGACAGTGCCAAGGAGAAAGAAATGGGTAATTTAAGTGAGCAGATTCTTCAATAAAGGACATTTCTGCAGAGGTATTGTGAAATATTAAAAAAATAATAATGCCACTACACCAGATTTAGCACAAGCAAGAAACTTGAGAATCTGTTCACATGCTTCATTTGATAACCTATGAACTCCAGTGCATTTCTTGGGTCAGTCTGCCTTGAAAGCCACAAGGTGCAAATTTTGTGATACCATTTTGGTTGATAACCATCAGGAAAAGGGGAACAATGCTGCAACATCAAACACGGCCATTCATCTTTGTTCTGAGGACAAGCAACAAATGAGAAGTAAAGTATATGTGACAGGAAGTTATTATAGCTCAGGTGAGATTTCACAGGGGTGGTCTCAGCCCCTACCTCACTGTTAAGTGATAGCCAAATGCTACAGTGCAAGCTTCTTTTTGATGCTTGTTTTTAGCATAATTATATATATATGCATATATATAAAATTTTCATTTCTTAGAAGAAGGAATTTTTTACTGAGACAAGCAAATCAGACATCAGGGTTGAGAGGGCAGAGCATTTTTTGGGAGAGCACTCTGAGAGGCAGGTACTTTACTGTGCCCTCCAGTAAAGGGCAGAGTAAAGGAAGATTTCAGAGAGTGAGAAGAATTTTGAGTGTCCTGAAGACAGAAGCCAACTTGTTAAACAAATAGCTTCAGAGTCCTATATGATTTGGCATTTAGAAAAAATTACAAACATCGGATTGGGGAGGGGTTCATGCCTTGCAAGTTGGTCTGAGTTTACAGCCCAGCATGGCAAAATAAAAACTGAATTACCAGATAGTCCTGGGAAAAATAGAGGACAGAATCTGACAATTATTTTGTTGATGTACACATACAAATCTGCATTTTCCATGCCTTCACTTTTAAGGCTTTAAGTAACACACCTACATGGTCATGCAAATATTCGTCACCGTACCATGGTGTCCTGATCTTGCTCATTACTTCAAGTTTGCCAGGAGGTGCCTATCCTGAACTTGTCACAGGCACACAAAGGTTTAAGGAAGACAGATACTCATCTCTTCTCAAACCCATGTGTTTTTCAGACTAGATTCTATACTCTTAATTGATCATTTTTCCTCTTCTTCCAATGGCCTTTGTAAATTGATCCAGCAACAGGACATTATATAAGTTGCTCAATTTTGTTGTTTCGATTTGGTTTCTTTTAATTCCTGTTTTCACTGATTTTTTTTTTCCTCAGCACAAGCTGAAGCAAACCAAGCATGGATGGAAGACATATTATCTCTGTAACATGTTTCAACTTTTCAGCAGAAACAATTTCAACAGGTAGTTCCAAATTTATGCTAAATAGCTGAACCAACACCTCCCACTTTCATCTGAGGTCACTCAGCACCTCTGAACGCAAGCTTCTTGCTGATTGTCATTCAAAATCTGCTGAGTATTTAAGCAGGATTACAATGACTTTATTCCAAAGTGAAACAACTGCAACTGATCTTTTGTTCTTTCCAGTGCTTCTCTGGGTTGGGGGAGAGGTGAAAAAGCCTGCTCTTTTCCAATTCTTTAAAGGTGTCTCCAAGTGTTTAAAGGTCGGTGGGCTTTAAAACAACACGAAACAAAGCAGGAGGAACTTTAGTAAGTGATACACTTAGGTGTGTTTAATTTGAAAAAGATTCACTCAATGTATGGGGCAGGTTGGTTAACTCCACAGAAGATCCTTGGTCTTAAGGGAAAGGAAACAAGAATATCTGCATGCACATACTCCAGCGTGTATATGTAACTGACTTTCTGTCATAGCAGTTTCTGAAATATGCTACTGTGAAGTGATTTTTAAAGGAAACTTTGAAATTAACTAGTCAAAGGTTTATGGCAAAAATAACTTTTCTACACCTACTTTCCAATAACATTACTGTTGCTGGTGTCCACGTGGAAGCTGGGAGACATGCTCCTGTTTCTTTGCCAAGGGGCTGGGTTAGAACACAGTCTGGGGACAGAAAATAACATTTTATATATTCAAATTTCTTTTAGTATTCAGAAATACAATGTTCTGGGAAAACGATAACTGCCCAAAATAGGGTGATGCACCCCAAGTTACTTTTGAGTAACTTTTGGCAAGCATCTTTTGAGTGGATTGCTCTTTTTGCCCCTGTCCCGGCCAGGAGAGAGGACGGTTCCAGGGAATAGCTCATGATAGTGCCTATCATAGGACAGGCTTGCATGGACAAGGGGTTCTGGTTACCTGCTAGTTTTAGGAGGCATGTGTGTTAAAAGCAAAATCAGCAAACATTCTTTAGCTTTATTTTTTTTTTTTTTCAGTCTTGGAGCTGGCTTGTTTTGGGCTTTTTTATTGTGGTTTGGTTCGGTTGACTTTTTTTTTTTCTGTGACTCTGCTTATTACTCTCATTTCATGTTATTCTCTCTCCTAGGAAGAGTGTAACTTTTAGGATTGGATGGGTTCTTTGCCCTTTTTATAGTATCTTCTCTCATGTGGTACATTAAATCTTCCTTGACAAGCTCATCTTCAGCCATATTGCATAGGTGGATTTTGTAGGTGAGCAGAGAGCAGAATTCAGAAAAAGTAATTAAAGAAACACATTGTTTGTAAAATGGACTTTAGTGGGATGGCTTTGTAGATTTCATCCTCTAGCCTTGGCAAGCCTGAATTAATTTGTTGGTGTAATTCTACAAGGACACTTACAGACACTTTGCTCAGAGAGATTTGGAGGGAGATGCAGACTTTAATTTTTCTAAATGTATCAACCTATTCATGCTGGTTCTGTGTTAAGTCTCACATCGTGCTCAGCACCAAAAGGTTCAGGATACTGCAGTGCCCCCCAGGTTCTCAGCAACCCCTGGCTCAGGGGTCTCTGGCAGTGTGGGGAAGGGAAGAAAGGAGGAGAGGAGAAGGGTCCAACTGCTCTTCTGTATGCTTCATCCAGGGGAACATGTGCTAGGAACACATTGAAGGAGATGCCCAAGGGTCACAAATGCTCTTGGATGTCAAATAAATGTACATGCAACAAACTGAAATTAAGATGAAAGGCTGGCAGAAGGACTTATACTCCAAAGTGAGAGCCCCAGGATGTTTCCTTACAGACCGTTTGAAATCTTAGATAATTTAAATGAAGTTTGTGGAGAAGGGCAAGGTGAAAGGGCCTTGGCTGCACCACAACATATGTTTCATACTGCAAAGCAAAGCTGCCTACAAGAAGAAATGGATTGAGTGTGTTATCATTTTTCATGAGAAGTAATGAGATTTATTTAGCTTGGTGAACCTTCACATGGAGAACTTTCTGGACTGAGTATTTTATTAGGACAGGGCTAAAACACACCCACACACACACACACACACACACACACACAAAAGTAAAAAAAAAAAATGTTACCTATGGGTTCTTCAAGAAAAAAAAGGCTTTTTGTGGTCTTTTTATAGGTTGTTTAGGAGAAGAATCCCTCTGCTCTTTCCTCCTTCCCAGGTGGGAAGAGAGATTTATTGACCAATTTGATAAGGGAACACATTAGTGTTCCAGCAGTTTTCCCAAACAAGCCTCTCATGAAGGCTTAGCTTCTCTCAGTGAGTGCAACCTGCTCGTCACAGGCTGCCACAAGAATGATGACTCTGTAGGACTAGAAAAGGTGTTGACCAGCACCTATCCCTTGGGTGAGGCAGAGAATGGAGCCTCTGACACCAATGAGGGCATTAGAGGGGTTTGGTGACGACCCTATTTATATTAATGATACCAAGAAGAGCAGAAAAAACAGCATTCTGCTCTCTTGGAGAGGGAGAAACAGGACTGGAAGAGAAAAAGAAGGGGATTCTTATGTTTGCATGTTATGAAGTAAACATACATTGTTTGTGGTGCTCTCAGGTTTTTTTTTTAATGACCAAATGTACTGGATTCTGCATTAATTTAAAAGCTAATCTCTGTTTAATTATATTGAGACCCTTCCCTGAAGCCAAAAATCTTTATGACTGATAAGTAAACAAAAAAACATATGACATGAACAAGAAATAAAGAACTTGATGTATCTGTATCTCAGTTGGACCAAATACAGCCTTCAGTCCACCATCTGTAGAGATAAGGAGTCATGAGGGCAGACTGAGCACTCTCTGGGCATTCTCTTCGTCCACAGGCTCTGGCAGGTGCCAGCCCAAGAGTCTGGCTGCCTCTTCAAATAAAAGGAATCCTTAATTCTTAGACTTTTCCAAATTCTCTCATCTATGTTCAATTTGCTTGGGTATTTAATTTTTTAAAAAGCAAAACAAAACAACATAACAAAACAAACAAACAAACCCCCCAAAACAAAAACAAATAACCAAACAAATACAACCACAAAAAGAAAACCAAAAAAAGCCTCCAAGAAAGAAGTCCACCAATCACTGATACTTTTATACTGCCTCTCCTTAAGGCAGAGCCAGGGACACCTGGAACAAGAACATAGATGTAAAACACTGAGGCAGCAAATGCATCTGAGTTTTCATATGGTAAATTATAGTGACAACCAAAATGTCTTGCAGCAGGGTTATATCAATGTCTTGGAAAAGGTAGAAAATTATAATCATTTGCACTGATATGTTGGCAAGTGTTAACTGCATTTTATATGAAGCCTTTATTCTTTAATGAAACACATTCTTCTTGCAGAAACAATTTGCTTTTAGAGTCAACTTCATACACAGAATGTAAGTAATTACATTTAAGTTTGTTCTTCAGCTTTCTAAAGGTATTTCTAAAGCTGGGAGGACAAAACTGTATGCTTGACAGACTCTTTCTGTGGATCTTTTAGAAATGTTGCTAATAATGAAGGAAAAAGAAGAAAAAGAAGAATATAAGAAAAAGAAGAAAAAGAAGAAAAAGAAGAAAAAGAAGAAAAAAGAAAAAAGCAGGAGAGGTTAGGGGAGGGGAAGGGAGAGGAGATTCGAGGAGAGGAGAGGAGAGGAGATTCAAGGAGATTCAAGGAGATTCAAGGAGATTCAAGGAGAGGAGAGGAGATTCAAGGAGAGGAGATTCAAGGAGAGGAGATTCAAGGAGAGGAGAGGAGAGGAGAGGAGATTCAAGGAGA
>VXBR01008864.1:2500919-2516952 GCA_013400215.1 Cisticola juncidis | reverse complement strand
AGGAGAGGAGAGGAGAGGAGAGGAGAGGAGAGGAGAGGAGAGGAGGACAAGAGCAAGCTTGGTATGCATTTTAAAATTACAGCTAGTACCTCTGTTTCAATAAAAATGATCAAATACATTCAGTGCCACCAATTCATCATTAACTTGAAAGTTAGACAAGTCTGTCATTTAAGATAAATATTAAGGATGAAAAAACATTCAAGGTAATCATTATTAAACTAAATGTTTTGTTGATTTCTTTTACTGGCTGTTTAGGTTAAACTGTGTTTTTTAATGCTCCCATAAAGAGGAGTTATTAGTGTTCTTTCTTCTGGTCTTATAGACATCGGGGAGGTAAGGAGTATGAGATGCCAGTTCTCATTATAGTTCTGTTAAAGCTCTTTGCTGTCAGGAAAAGTCAAACTGTTTTGCTTCCCTTCTGAGTCAAATTGACAGCTGATAGGAGAAACTTCAGGAATAATTAGTGAAAGTAGCTATGTAAATTCCACTGGGGGAATCAATCTTTCACAAATATATTTAAATTAATACAGTGTCCTTTTCTTTGAACAGTGACAGGGCGCAAAAAGATTATTTTGGTTTCCTTTAGCAGCATCTAGAAACCTACATTGCCTCTTTAAAAATAAATTACAGCCCACCCCACTCAAGAAATCACAAAGGGAGAGAGTGATATGTGAAATTAATTTAAAAATTTCTCCCGCATGTTTACAGCTGTCAAAAAATGCATTGAAGGTATGCCAAATATATTTCAAAACACTTTCTGTAATTTGAAGATATCTCAAGTAATTTTTACTGTCAAAATCTTTTCTCCATCTTTAAGGGAACCATACTTCTTCCTAAAGCTCTNTTTTTACAGAGAGTAAATTTCTTATCTTTTAGAAAGAGTAAAAGTTCTTACTGTAGGGAGAGAATTTAGGCTGGGCTTTAGGGATCAGGACTCAAGACCATGGCTTTGCCATAGGTTTTCCATGTAGCCCTGATTATGTTGTAAGTTCTCTGCTCTGAGTCTACTCAAGCAAAATGGTACCCCCAAAGTGAGTATGGAAGATAGAACCCAAATGTATTTAATATCTGCTTAGTCATTGGAACACCAAGGCTGCCAGAATAGATTTTGTAGTGTGGTGCAATGCACAGATCCATTCATATATTTCCATTGGAAGAGTGAGTTCATGTTCTGTGCTGTCAAATAAAAAGTAACACTGGCTGAGGATAGCCTGGATGTCTCATTTTGTATAAACAGTCATTTTGGCAGGTGTCTATTTGTATTGGAACTCCTACTGTATTAAACATTTGCATTCTGCTTTACCTTCAAAATACTTTATAAACACTTCAGTATCAATCATCTTAATACATTTATAAAGACATGTACCATTAATACCTGTCAGTAGATGGAGGAATTTTTAGCTTGAGACTCTATACTCTCAAGGCTATTTTTAGCTTGGAGTCTATACTAGCATAGAGCTTAGAAATCTCAAGCAGTGTCCTTTTTTCTCTGTGGCTGAACAAAGCATTGGCAGAGCCTTTGCAGCACTCAAACCTTTCAGGGGGTTTAGTGTTCAATAGATTCGTGGTGCTAACACTTTAAATGCATTCATTAAGACCATGATTCTCATCACACTTAACAACAGCTGGGGAGAGATTTCTGGATATATATTTGCTATAATTTACTGGTGTATACAGACCTATTGCTCTTTGTTGAAGAGACGTTGGAAAACTTCGTGTCAATACTCTTTGCAAGACTGTAACTTGAAATGCTGTTACAAGTAAGGTGTTTCTCTGCAAAGCCAGAATCAGCTGAAAGCCATAACTCTTCCTTATTAAGAATCTACTCCAACTTCTATTAAAATCAATGAAAAGATTTTCTGACTCTGGCAGGTGCAGAATAGCTCAATAAAATGTTGAAAATGCCCACAGGTTATTATTGTTCAGTCCATGAAAAGTCAGCCAAAAACTTACTATTTTTCACAATGTAATGTGTGTACATGTGCTTCAATTCTTTTAAAAGCTCTGGGGGATCCTGGTTCTTCAATAGACTGTTCACTGGAGTCAAACATTGGCAAATAACCCTGTGGGCTCAAGAGCTTTTATTAACAGCCTTTTGTTCATACCTGCTAAGCCATTTAAATTTCATATGAAGAGCATGTCTAAGATCTCTCTGTCAAACTGTAAGGAAATGTCAAAGAACCCAAAAGGTAGTTCCTGAAACTGTAAAGGAAAGCTCAAAATAAAATCACAAGGCACTAAAATGTTCCAAGATTTTAGAGCCAGGAATCATCACAATTCACAAGGGTGACCACCTGCTTTGTGAAGGCATTAGGATTTTCAACAGAATCATTTTTATATCAAGTGCAAAAACTTGGAGCAGAGCAAGACTATATTTTTAGAAAGGCAGATTTTATCTCTATCTGTGGACTTCAACTGATGGTGAAGCAGTATAAAATTCTGTGGGTAATAACCCTTGATTTTTAACATAGCTCTTAATTTTAATTTCCGGCAAGTTCTGCCTCTGTCTGCAGATTCGAAAGTCCTCTACCCAAATTGACTCAGCCTAGAGGGAGTGTGAGCCGTTGCTGTCCATGGAAGAAAGAATGTTAAAAACCCCTAAAAAAACAAAGCAGCTCTCTGGCGTCAGTGATATATTCTGAGCAACAAGTGCTTTATATTTTCAGGTAAAATTAGACGTAATTGTTGCAGATGCTGGAGGATAAGTAACCTAAATGGTAGGCTAAAAAGGTTAGGTTTCTTTGGATAGAATGATTTCAGGGCTTATGAGCTGATCATCTTTGGCTTTATTGGGTAGTAAGTCCTATCCACCTATACATACTGAAGGGGTGGAAAATTTCACACAAAGACTCACCCATCATGTAACTTGTGCTACACAGTTCATGTTTCAGCCAGTTCAGCCTCTGTCTCTCTGTGAATAATCTGTGTGTGTCATGGTAGGGATTAGATTTTTTCTTACATTGGGGACAGTGTGTTTAACCTGACACTGTCATTTTATGTCACAAGGGCCATCAGAAGGGAACAGCAGTCAGTTCAGAGTTGTGCTTCTTGGGTGGCTTGTGTGAAACCTGATTGATATCACCAGAACCAGTCTGGGTTAGCAGAAGAAGACCACAGCTTCTGAAAGTCTCTACAGTTTCTTCACTTCTGGAACAGCTAAATATAATACTGTTCACCTGACTTGGGTATTGACCCAGTAGATCCCTATAAATGAAGGGTGGCAGTACAGCTAACCGTTCATAGGAATAGATGACTTCTCTCCCTTTCTTTATCAGAATTGTTCTTCATGGTATCATAGAATCTTTTATTTAGTCAAGGCTTGAACACTCTGGGAGTCCACTATTTCCTTGGGAGATTATCAGCTCCATGCACCTGTGTCAGGCAGGATTCCTTACAGCTTAGTCTGACTTGATTTTTAATGACAGGTGGAGTTTCCACCTTTTTCCTGGTTTCAGCCAGGACAGGGTTCCTTTTTTTACAGTACCCAGTAAAAGCCATGGCTAGGACACTGAAATTATTCTATATCAGCTTCACATCATTGCCAGGGAAGGGGAAAAGGGACCACTTATCCCAAGGAGAAGAGGTTACTTCTGGTCAAAAAAACCATGGCCGGGTGGGCCATCTGGTGTTGTTTATTGTCACGGGCTCCATGGTGAGCATTTTTACATGTGAATCACTCTCTCTCTTTGAAATACTTTTAATATTAATTTTTTTTTGTTACTGTTCATTTTCTTATCTCATTTCTGTTTCCAGTATATTGTTCTTATCTCAGCCTATGAAATTTGCATTTTGTGCCTCCAGTTGGATGGAATGGAGGGGAAGCATCACGTGCTTTTTTAGTGGGAGTAATAAATTGGAGAATATAGTTCCTAAACCATAACAACCTTACACTTGAAAAAGAAATTGCAAGAGTATTATTGCACTTCCTACAGTATCTGGAGTTTGATTCAAAAGATAGTGTAATCATTCCATATGAGCCTCATTCACACCTGTCTCCCAGGTCTTGACTGTTTTTACTTTCCCTAAAACATTTTCCTTTTTGGAATTACTGTTCTGCCAGCTGTATCAAATACATTTCCCTTATGTTTTTAAGTTCAATAAATGGTGCATATATTCCTGTAGACACAATGCCTGGTTTCATATTTACCGGATTGTTTTAAAGTTTCTCTTCAACCAGATCAAGTAATGGTCGCATTTATCTAACAAATGGCCAGAGCACAAAAAATACTGCAAACCTTCACAGGCTTAGAACCGGGATTTTTTGAAACTTGGAGCATTTTACTGGCTTTCTGAAAAGCAATAATTAAACCCCTCGGCAAGGTAGAAAATATTCCTGGATAGAGTTTTCAAAATTCTGTATTTTGCCTATGTGTCTATCCTTCTGAATTAGCTGACCTCTATTTTTCAGCCACATTCTGCTACAGCTGGTTCTTGGCCAACCCCTTGGGGAAGTTTTCCACCTGGGCTACAAGGGTCCCTGTTTGTGTGCACCTTCCAGAGCAGCTGGAGCCACCAGCACAGTGGGATGCATGAGGGCTCTTGGTCACTCTGGCTGTTGCAGGTTTGGCTGTGAAACTTGACCTTCATCCCATCACTGGCAGTAGACATGGAGTGGCCAAGCTGATTGTACCTGCAGGTTCACACAGGGAAGAGGTAACACTGAGATCCTGGCAGGCTCTTTGTGAAGAATGCCATAACTTAGAACTTAGATGGTGTAAGATTCTATTCTTTCTCTATGAGAAGAACAAGGTCAGATATTGCCTCCTCTCAGTGCAGTATACATATATTTTTTCAGCAGCTTGTCCTAATCTTCAATATTGAAATTTGAGCAAAACAAAAGGAATTTTTCTCAGCCAAGATCCTTCTAAGAGTTTAGTCTGCAATATGAAAACCTCCCCAAAGGGTCTCTTATTACCAGCAGTCCATGATGATCTCTCGCTCTGAGATCAAAGATGGTTTGGAGATGGCAAATTATTTTCCTCTGCCTTTTGGCCTTACACATCAAACTGGAAAATCTCCTGCAGAGCATTGGAAGAACAGGTCAGTGATTCTCATTTACCAGTCTAGTCTGTGTTAGCAGATCTGGGGACTCTAACATGTACATATGACCAGTGGGTAGCATTCCTGATTTATATTGCGATTTCAAACAAGTCCATTTCTAGTTTCTTCATTCTGGCTAAGGTGGTTAGTTTTGCTAGGTTATGTGATAAAAGGCTGGTTTCTGCACACACACCCAAAGCACAGAGGAATAACAGTGGATAGAGGAACACCAGAGGTATTTCCAGGGTATTTCCAGGCACGTTACAGAGGCTCTGGGCCTCCAGATCTGCTTGCACGCCCCAGTGGCAGCAGGATCAGAGGCCACTGGGTGGACTGTGCCTAACTTCAGCTGCTGCAAGGATCACCACTGCATAAATGCTTTTGTGTGTATTTCCCATTAATACATCAACCAGAAAGGGGAACAGGATAAAACCATTGGGGCTTGCTGGATTTTCTATATAGGTTGATTTATCTGTCTGGCAGGGTATTTATGTGTATGGGTGCTATATAAATCTGTGTCTGTGCCTATTGTATACTCATGCTACTTGTTGGCCATGGGAGCACAGAGCTGCAGCTGCCTTCTCCATGCTGTTGGGTCACTGGATTCAGCATCAGGAACCAGGTTTTGTTCTGAATTTATCTTGTGTGAAACCCATGTCTGTGCGTTTGCTTTGCTGGATTCAAGCAATTTTGAAAACATTTATTAACTTGTGTGTGTGTGCCATTCATGTTAAATGCTCTTTTGTGGTGGTGTTCCTGGCAGTCTTACCAAAGGGAAGAGCCAAAATCAAATGAATTGAGGAACTATAGAAATGGTCTTAGGGGCTCTTTATCCATTGATCAAAACAATGTGTACAGGTAAAGCTCAGCTGCTGGTATTGGCACAATACCTGACAGTCATGGGAACAGGTACCAAGAAAGCTGGCTTTGAATTGCTGGAATTGCACATAAAATCTTAAAAAATACAAAGATGTCCCACTGAAATAACTGAAACCACTCACACATTTCACTGCTTTGTGCTAGTAAGAACCAGTTTTGTACCATATGGGTCTTTGATTACCAGTGAATGCATGTGATTTCCCCAGCTCTCTGTCAAATCAATTACATTTGCGTAATTTCAAGTATGTTTTCTTGGGAGGGGAGAATAAGTAATATATTGCATTAAAATAGTTGACAAATTTTGCCTGTGCATGTTCTCTAGTTTGGCCTTTGCTAATAACTGTGACTCCTATATCCCAAGTCCAGTTACTTCTCTTCCCTGTAGCACCTGTAACATTAAGGACTGGCAATAGTGAGTTCTCCACCTGGAAACTCCCCACTTATAACACATATTTCACTTTCTCTGGAGAAATATTTGTTAAGACCAAGTTAGCAAACTTTTCAGACTCTACAGATATCCTGGCACTCCAATGGCCAGTGCACTCACTCTAACAATTTGAGAGTTTTAATTGTAAAGTTTTTTATGCAAAATATTACTTCTAGAGGAAATAAAGCTGACAATCTTTTTGAAAATAAATGGTGGATTATCTTGCTTACTGTTTTGTCACAATGTCATGCTTTCTACTTTCCCTGACCCCTCAGGGAGACAGGAAAGCAGCGTGAACAAACATGAAATCACAGTCACTTCAGTTTTGCTCATCATCTGAGTCTGCTGTTAATTTACTATGGCCTTGTTCTTCAGAAGAGTCCTGCTGAAACAAGTGCTTGATCAACCAAACTACTTTGCTGTGTTCCAAGAGGGAGAAAAAAACAACAAACCAACAATGCCCCACCCAGATGTGGTGTTTTTTTTCCCACTCTAGGCAGGTCTGATATTCAGTATCTTCTTTTCACATGGTCAATAACTATCACTGATGGAGTTTTGCAGCAGATCCTCCTTTCCCCTTTGGAACTCAGTACTCCCAGCAACCTCCCACGTCTCCCAGCCTGGCACAGATCCTTGGTGGCTGTGGGTGCCAGGACCACTGACAGGGCTACGAGCAGCTTCACCCCACCCCAGCTGCACCCATGGGAGAACGCAGCCACAGAGGGAAGGAAGCAGAAGTACCTCCCCACACCACTCCTCCCTGCTGCTGCCGAGCTCCCGAGCACAGCATGCACAGGCTGAGTGCTGCTGCCTTGGGAGCTCTTCACCTGCCTTTGAGTGCCAAACCCACATGCTGCAGTGCTGCGGACCATGGCCTCTACCCTGGACAAGTTCATTCATTCTCTGGACCTCAGAGCCCTTCCCAGGGTCCTCCAAATCCAGTCAGGCATCTATTGTCAAGGTGAGCATTGGGTGTTTTCTGGCAGGGTTTTGCAAGACTGTATTTCACATCAGGTCCCTCTTCAGACTGGAATGTGGAACGTGGAATGTGGGGGAGGTTTAGGAAGGATGTTCATGGAATTGTCTCCTAGAAGTTTCCCACCAGCTGAAGAATGAGTGTTTTATCAATGGCTTTGGAGATGTCATTGGTGCCATGTGCATTTAATCTTCTAATTGGCAGTGAAAAAGAAACTGTAGTTAGTCTAGTTAGTCCTCTTCATGTCCTGAAAAGAGTACTGGAATAAGACATGAATTTACTTTGCACTTACACTTACAGAGCCATCAATCCAGCAACTGCAAATCACCTGACAGAGGTTAATTGATTTAACTTATCTTGGACTTCTGGGGCTGCCATGGAGAAATGTCTCCTGTCTCAGAAATAAAGAACCAGGGAGCCTGGAAAGTGACCATGAATGACCATAAGGTCTTCCGGAAATTCTGTCCTGTATTTGTGGGCACTTCAAGTGTGAAAGAATGCAAAAGGGTTGGCATAAGCTGGACTGGAGCAACACAGGGGTAATATTTTACTGGGTTTTCTTGCTCTAGATCTGTTTTTATGATACTCGTAATGCTCTGCTTGTGCACAAAATACACTCAAAAGGTGGTAAAGAAGCTTATATTAGAGGGAAAAATCTGCTCTTGGTTTGGGCATGGACTTTGTTCAGTGGTAGTGGAGATATCACATCAAGCCCATCTATCAGTCTAGAAAAAAACTTTACCTCCATGCCACTGAAAGGGAAAAATTTGGATTCAACTAATAAAACAGAGAGGGTTTCCTGAAATGAGCTTAAGTCTGCTTCAGCTGTGACCAAACACCCACTTCAGGATCCACAACATTTATCTTTACATCAATCTAAATATTTCCATGCTGCACCACAGTAGAAGGAGAGAAGAGGTGGCCATGGAAAGTCTGATTGGCAATCAGTAGCTGTGGCCAGATTTTTCCCTCCATGACAACAGCCTCTTTGGGCAGAAAAGAAATGGGAAAGGGCATACTGAATCTATGGTGGTAGTGTACTGTCCATGTGCCCCTGATTGCACTTCCTGGCTGCTCTGAAAACTGCCTATGAATAATACTGATACATAGAAAAATTGTTCTTGGAAACAAACTTAGCCAGAATTACCAGAAGCTTTTAAAAAAACCTATTTTCTGAACTTTGCTATGTGGCCTGTCCCAGTTTTCTCCTTTATACAGGTCCAGGAGCTGTGACAAATAGGTTCTTGATAAGAAAATTACAGCTTAAGTGATGAAGGGTAGAATTAAAACTACAAGAGGGAAGATCATCTCCTTAAGCTGGAGGTGTATTCATCTCTTTTCACACAGCTAGGAAGCAGAAGTGGTATGAAAACAAGTTGTATGCATTTGTACATGTAGGTACACATACATATACATGTGTATATATATGTATATACACAAAATACTGTGAGATGTGTGTGTGTGTATATATATATTATATATACACAAGATACTAAAATTATGGTAGCTCAGCTGTCTGCAGGTTTTTGAGTTCCTACAGTCTGCATGCTGCTGCTCATGGATGGTAAAACTTATACCAGTACATCTTTGTGGCCAAAGTATTTCAGGTTGTGATTCTATTTACTGTCTAAACCCTTCCACATGAGGAGAAAAACACTTGGTGAGTTAGCCCACGGACCATTCTGCAGCAATTCCTCGCATGTGAAAGAAAAAGGCTGTTGGCTGTTAGCTCTTGACTAGCTTTGGGAGGAGGTGGTATGTGCTCTAGAGACCTGAAAATACTAGCATTAAAAAGTGACAGCCCTCGTGCTGCTCTGATGGTTTTTTGATCTTCAGCAGCACTACCTCTTCCTGTCTTCTGCTCCTGGTGGCTTCTCAGCTGTTCTCATAGATGTTCCACCAGCACAGCAGCTGCAGCACCGACAGCTGTGCATGAGCCTCTTGTTTGTACAACAAACAAGACTGATATATTCTACTTGGCTCCTTGCCCTCATAAGCCAGCATATCCCAAAAATATTTGCAAGTACATAGAAACACCTATGTCCTGTAGTAAGCTTCTGTGGGTTCCTCTTCTTCTTGTTTTAGAGGAAGATTGAGATGTTCAAGACACTCTGTGCCTGGTAGGTTTGCAGGATCTAGGGCTACAAAAGGTCTTCTCAGGCCAAGACCTCCCTTCCTTTCTCTCCCTCCCTTTCTCTCCCGCTTTCCCTGAGCTCTCTGTCTGTGTCAGATCTTTCCTGACCATTTTCCTCCTTCTGTACCTGGCAGCTGGGGTGAACACATTGTTCTGTGATTGCATTATGATTTATGTTACATTTTCTGTTGCAAGACTAGTGCCTCAAAGAGAGTCTGAAGTAACTCCTGTTATATTGCTAAACAGGAGAAGAAGCCACTTTGAGCACTTCAAGTTCTATTAGGACAACCACTCTTTAGTCCTTCCTCAGGCAGATCCCTCTGCCCCTGCAACAACCTCTTGGATCTCTCTTACCCCATGCAGTACACCAGCAATCAGTGTGGGTAATGGCAGGTCTATCAGCAGGGAATGTGGGTTTACTGCTGTGGCTACTGGGACCAAATCTGAGCATTTGTGCACTGATTGTAATAGCTCCCAAATGGCTACACGGTCAGCCTGGTCAGCTAAGTGGTTTTGTGGAATAGGATTTCGTAGGAATCTATAACAATTCACAGCACAACCTGCAGATAGTAAGGGAAAAGATCAGTTTTTAAAACATTACATGTGATCATTTGAGACTGATCAATCACCAGAGATACTTAATTTTCCTGTGTAAGAATTTAAAATAGGAAGAATTTTTGTGCACGTAAATGTTAATGTGTATTCCCCTCTTCACAACCTGCCCCCCAAAAAGAGCAAGATTTCTTAATATAGTTTAGCCAGGTCCATAGAATGGCTACCAGAGTAAATAATGATCTAGTACATCCATGGGAGCTGTCACATCAAAGCTGCAGCAGCCAAACAAAGAAGGCTACAGCAAGATATGTGATAATAACACAACACAGTGTAATTGATTCACTGTTCTTCTCTGGTGTGCTGTGGGGATGAAACTCTCAATTTACTCTATTGGAAGGAGCATTTTCCACACACTGCATTTAGGTCTTATGATTTTACAAATATAGGACTTGCAAACCAGCCTTACAGCTCCTGACAGATTTCCAGTACCTCTGGAAGCATAAGGAAAGTGTAATGCTTTGTGAGGATGGATGTTTTCCATGTGGTGAGGTATTTTTATTAGAAGCTGCAAAGTTGAGCTTCAGGGAGTAGTGGGAATTTACTTGCTTTTGGCAAGGTAACATCTCTGAAAGAATCCATTCTGCCTCTATATTCATGTTACACCAAATACAATCTAGGTCTCTCCTTTCAGACCCCAGCCTGCCTGCTACTGTTCCCAGTGGAGAGCAAGAAGAAAACATATGCTGTGTGCACTCATTCTACCATTAGTATCTCTACAGGCCTATAAAAAATTTATGTTCTTGCTGATATTAATAGAATGTGATGTATTTAACTGTAGTTCCCCAAACTGCAAATGGACATGACTTTATAGACCCTGCTTCCATGTGGAATACTTTCAGCTAGAAAAGCTATGGGCAATTGAACTTTTCCTGTTGGTAGTGAATACTGTGATTTAGACACCTTTCTCAGGAAGTTCTGTTCCTGTTTGCCTCTCTGTTCCTGTCATGAAAACGTTTTCCTTGGATGATCTCAGTAATTTTCATGCTACACCTGGACTTTGGGGATGGTTGAAGCCTTACCAGTTTGCCTCTAGGCAGAATAGTCAGGGTTTGAGGCTCTTGTTCACACTCCCATGTTCCTATTCCACTTTGGCTCCAGCTGTGTGGGGCTGCATAGTCAGAGACCTGCAACCATCACCTACCACTGTCTGACACTTTGCAGGGTCAGAAATGTGGGGTGTTAGTAAAAGCCCTAAGTTCTTCCAAAATCTTTTCATCATCATATTTGAAAGTCCATACAGAAGCAGAGAAATTATTGTCATCTTTGGTTTGGAAACAGAAACACAGGTGAAAGGAGATGGTAGTGCTGCAAATGCCAGGGATGCCTCTCAGGGCAGCTGCTTTGGACTCTGCAGTTATAATGTCCTTGCTTCAGAAACTGGACTGTTGAATCTCTGAAGGGAATAGGAAGGATGATTATAAAAAGAAAACAAGTCTGCCAGATACAAATAACTTGGTAATCAGCACTGATTAGAAAGGAGCTACAGTGCAGACTGAAGTACATGACAATTTAATAGCTCATTAAAATATGTTATTAAGAAATTAAATTGCTGAAACTCCATTGGGAACTGATTTGATTGATCAAATATCTTTCTTTGAACATTTTAGTAAATATTGATACTTAGTGAGGTAAGTACTGTCTGACCATTGAGTTTTACAGACAGCATGCAAGTGTGGGCTTTCATCTTCATGTTGCAAAAATTATGTCTGTTTTAATACTGATACAATTAGTTTATGGGTAATTGAATTTAATCTTTTGCAGGCTTAATTTAACCAGTGGCAGAACAGTAAAAAGTGACAACTTTAATTGTGAAAAATGAAGAACAGCTCAAGGCACCTCTTCTGTTGGTGTTTGTTGTCATTAGCCTACCCACAGTCTTCCCTTTCTTGCCCCATCTAAACACATTAATCAATAGTGGTATTCCCCCTTTTCTTCAGGGATCAGGACTTGCCAGAGTGTGGGGAGAATTGTCGCTCTGTTCTGCAGTTCAGTTATTTGAAAAGAGCATGTGTGTTGTGTAAATTGCTGTTCCAGGACATACTCTCTTTTACGACAGACTTGTGAAACACATCAGGAAACTTTCTGCTCCTCTGAGAAGGGAACGCTGGGCCAGCAGCCTCCACCTCTGCAGGCTGGGTATGCAGTGAAGCAGCGTGCTGCAGCTGTGGTACTCCAGTCTCTGGGGTTCAGGAAAGTGCCAGATCTGTGCAGGGACAAAATATTGGGAAAAGGCAACTGTGCGGTCACATGTACATCCTTGGTTAATGTCCTTTCAAACCTAAGGGATCTAAAGATTCTCAGAATTGACAAGTTGGTATTCCTCCTCTGGGCAGATGCTTGGTGCTCTCTGACTGCTGCATGAGAGGCACTGCCAAACAAAACCCTTTGGGTGAATAGTTCTGTGTCAAAACTCGTCTTGGTGAACTATAAAAAACATGACTCATGGTTCCTCTTGCCTGCTGCATATCGACACTGGCTTCCTGCCTCTGCAGTTTTGGTTTCACTTTCTCTGCCTCAGTGATTGGGAAATGGCACCTATCTAGCATGAATTGCTGCAAGCATTTCTGGGAAGTGATGGGGTCTGCTGAGCATCAACAGAGTTCAAAAGATCCTGTCAACCCTGTTACTGTAGCTAGGCAAACTGAACACAAAAGGAATCCTTATCTATCCAATCTCAGCTGCCCCGAGTCCCAATTTAGACAAGAAATATCTCTCAACACTAACAGTTCAAAAGTGGTCATGTAAGGTAGAATTTTTTTACTGTTTCTAAGCCAGCTCAGAGAGAACAAATCCTGCTCCCTTGTCAAGTGTGATAAGCTGATGAGTTGATGAAGGCTAGGATATGCAGTCTGTAAAACATATGAGTAAAACAAGCAAACTGCCTCCTCAGGATTAATAAAGGTACTTTTTCTTACAAAAAGCAACAAATAATTTAAACAGAGGCTCAGCATAGACAGCTTTGATGAAGATAATTAGGGCTGTATTTCTTAGAGGCAAAATATCATTAAAAATGTTCTCTGCATTTACTGGGTGGATTCTCAGTGGAGTGCATGCCAAGGGAGAACTGCACATGAAACTGGTGAAGCTTGTGCTACAGTGCATTCACTTACTAATTTGTGTCTTTGTATTTTAAAAACAGAGAAGCCAGACCTATCAAAATATGGAAGGGTGATTTCCTTTGAATATAGTTGTTTCTGTTCCTCTTGTTTGAGCAAGTAGGAGCAAGAGCCTTAAGTACAGCCAGAGTAACAGATACTTTGGGTTCTCTTTTGTGGTCAGTAGTTGGAGCATATTGGTAAATTTTCTCTATTAATACAAACCACTGAAACTCTCCTGCCTTTGTTCAAGCTGCTTCAAATGCCTATTTTATTCTAAACAAGAGAGTGTTCTTCAGTGGATGTGAGAACAAAACCTGATTTTATGGGTCAAATATTGCTCATTTTATTCATACTGCTGCCCTCAATGGAATGACTCATCCAGACACAGTGAGAAAAATCTGACCCTGAGTAGCTGGCATTAAGGGTGAAGCTGATTTGAGGATCTCCTTTGAGAGGATTTCCTTTCTGTGACATTCAGTTTTGGGCCTCCCTGTGGATGGACAGGAAGTAGGAAGAATACCCAAATTTCCTGGTTTGTCTCAATGCAGGCGTCATCTCCTTGTCCTGGCTTGCTCCCTCAATGTTCTGGTGTCCTGTAGCAGAGAGCTCCCCAGTATCCATTGCACTTAGGCTTCAGGAATTGTACTCCTCCTCCAGGAGGAGGAGGTCTGTAGCAGGAAGGGCTCTGGTTCCCTTCCCAAGAGCCTATAAAAGTGCCAAGATAATTTTCACAAACTGAGGCTCTGGAAAGATGAAGGGACAACTATGTTAAATTGCATAGGAGGGAGATCCTGGGATAAATGTAGCATGATACACAAGCCTATGACCACACATTGTTTCTGATCTACAGGGCTTTTGTGACAAAACTTTTTTCTTCAATTGCCTGGTGATCTGTTCATGAAGGAACATGGCATTTATCCAGGTCCACTCTTTCTGGTTAGCTCCCTTGGACACACACTAATGGCACAAGGGGCAATATGCTCTGATCTCAGTAGGGGAAGATGCTTAAACAGATTTCCAGTTCTGGACTACACCTGTGAAGTGCTTAACACTCCCACCTGATCCTGCAACTCAGTTTGAGCAGCCTTCCTAAGCCTTGTCCAACAAAAAGTAGTTTTTCTGTTGAACATATATGTAAATAAATATATTGAATTCAAAGTAATTAATGCTGTAAAGAAAATGAATTAAACTAAATAAGTCATGAACAGCTATAACAGTGACTAATGCTGTTCAAAATCAGGTTTGGGCATTGTCTTCACTGCTGTAGTAATTCTGACTCATTTGGATAAACCCAAATAAAAGGTCAAAGGTGTTTCATTGGAAGCTGTGGTTTCACTTGCTTTTTCCATGCACACACATAAAGCAGCACACATAAAGCTCTGCTACCACATGCAGTGTGTCAGCCTCTGGATAGATGAGAATCAGAAGAATACATTAAAAAAAAAAGGCCATAAACTTATCAGGAAAGCAATAAATCAGAAACTGCAGGAGTAATTTTTTTGAAAGTCCATTATGACTGAAATGGCTTAAAGCACTTGACATTTAAAGTTTGACTTTATATGGCAAAAGATAAATCTTAACGGATTTTGTTTTTTGATGGTTTCATGCTGGCAAAAATCAGACACTTCACAGCCTAAGTGGGTATGATCTAGATAGGATGCATCTTTGCATAGAGTCTTTTGGAAGATTTGTGTCCTAAACTGATCAAGATTTTTGTTGCTTAAAGAGAAGAGTTTTTTGAAAGCCCAAGAAGTTGCTCTGTCAATTGACAAAGGATCTTCCACTCAAACTCACACCGCCTTCATGACCACTGCTATCGTCGGGCATTTGGAGCTCCGTGTGGGCACTGGGGAGCTGGGCTCCCTTGCTCTCAGTGGGGGCATCTTCTGGGGCCAGGAAGGGAGTGTTGGATAAAAGCCATATAGGTGTTTTATCCTATTTGCAGTCACTCTCACAGCCTGGGGTTAGAGAGAGAAGCTGAGGCATGCTTCCTTCTTTGCCTGTCATTGTGCACGATTTCCAGACTCTTCCCTACAAGACATTGGATTATTTGAGTTTAGTGGAGGAAATCTGGCAGGCTGCTGAGCATCTTTGGTGCTCAAGAGGTATTTGCCTGGGAAAAAAAGCCACCTTATGTCTCCCCATCAGAAATTGTTCGCTTTCCCTTCTGCTTGATCAGAATATGAAACGATTAAAATCATTAAGCAAAACTCTCCTCCTTAAACTTTTAAATAGATGTCTGTTCTTGCCAAAGAGCATAAACTCTGAACAATTGGCTAGCCCTCAAATAATGCCCATAAAGAATGATACCTTCTCTTTATTGACACTAATTATAGATCCATTATGCCCTTCATATTACTTTGAGAGGCTGCAGCAGCCTTAATAAAACTGTGATTTCAGCTGAGCTATGCTGTAGGGGAGAATGGGCTATTGTAACTCTGGCTGAATGGCACCAGGGGAAGGAGCCTTTCTGTGAAAGCAGAACCGCTTCACCAGCCCCTGAAACAGAGTCACCTCTGACAGCGAGGACAGCACCCATATGGGCAACCGATGACAACTTAATAGTGGAGAAAGGAGCACTGGGAAAAGGACACTGGGACAAAGTTCTACTCTTTCAGGAGATGTAGGGAGATCTTTCATCTCCCTGCTAAGCAGCCAGGTTCCCGGTTCTTTGGATCTTCTTTCAAAGGCTGCTCAGGCTGCCAGCTGCAAAGAATTCAGTGAGTGTTACTGAGAGATGAAAGAGAGAATATTTTCCTTCAGGGATTCAAGCTCATGGGACTAGGGAGTCAATGCCTAGTGTTTGGCCTCCAAGGTAATTTGGTTTTGTTAGGAAAAAAGCTTTCTCTTTGTGAAAAAAAAAA
>VXBR01008864.1:2407385-2500900 GCA_013400215.1 Cisticola juncidis | reverse complement strand
AAAAAAAAAAAGGAATAAAAGGGGGATAGTTGGAAGTGCTTAGCAGCACCGTGTAGCCAACTGGCTGTGAGATTGGGAGTCAGCCAGACCGGGCCTGAGGCTCACCCCCGCTGAATAATCCTCTGTGCCACCTTAGCAAAGTCTTTTGTCTCGTTTGCATTGCTCTCCGTCACCCTCCGTGCTAAACCGCCCGGAGGCGCTCGGCAAAAGGAGCTCTGTCCCGGTGATGTATCACTGCTGTTTACTCACCCGCCTGATTGGGAGCCGTGCCTCCCATCAGCTCTCTATCAGCTTTTCAAGAGCAGTCACCCAATGGGATCCAAGCTGCTGGGAACAAAAAGGGACTGGGATATTACTGGGATATTTTATTGTTTCACCTTGTATTATAAAATATTTATCTTGGTAGTACTGTCAGATGCCCTGACATGAAGAATGACATCCTCCATCTCAGGCATTCACTGTATTTATATTTCATATTGCTGTTTTTAATACAAAAGTGCTCTTCTTGTGCGTATAATGAGAAATAAATCAAATAAAGGGCTTATGTTAGGGAGGATGGTGGTGTGGCTGCTTAACATTTTAGGAAAGATGGAAGAAAAAGATATTGAACCAATCGTGGTGCTTGCTTTGATCTGATCACGGTGATTGATAATACAGATTGTCAAACTAGAGATGAGCTTATGAAAGGATAAAAATGTGGTTTTTATTGAACAAAGTAACATTCCAGAAAAGGTTCTTTCAAAGGCAACGAGTTCTTTAATTACAGCCTTCAGGAGCATTGTTTGATCTCTATAAATAAGATGCTTTATTCTGGGTTCTGCTAAAATGTTGGGTTTGGGGATTTTTTTTTTTTTTTAATTATATTGCATACATCTTTCTCAAAAGATTCTGTTCTCAAGGTTACTTGATTTACATTTTCAAAGAGTTACATTTTCTTTGTGACTCGAGTGGCAAAACCAAAGTTATTGTTGTGCAACAACAAAAAAGTGTTCAAAACATGTATTTTAATTTTATTTTTCCATATATTGTGTGAGGGGGTCCACATTACACAGCTGAAGTAAAATCTCTCAGGGTCACACTGACACAAAGTGAGTATTTTTCAAAATGTTTTAAGATTAATTATCATGGCTTCTAAAGGAAAAAGAACTTTTATTATCCTTTTTGAAAGCTATGCAGTTTCCCTGGCTCCCTTTTACCAGCAAAAATATTTGCTGCAAGTGCCTAGGTAACATTTTTCTTGTCTGAATGTAATCTTCATTGTATTATTCCAGGCAAACTGCCAAGCAAGGGCTAAAATCAGGGCCAAAGCAATCTAGTTGCAGACAAATATGTAATTAAAATCAATACAGTACGTGCAATTGCACCCACAAAAATGTGGCTGGCAGATTTTAATTTTTAATTTTTTTTTAATCCTAGCATTGATAAGAATGAGGCTTCTGCAATCATGGTCTCAGTCATCCACCCAACCTCTCACCTTCATAATCTTTCAACCTCTTGGCCTATTTCAGATAAATCTGGTACTATATGTTTTACTATAGATAAGCTGTTAAAAATTGGTCTCTGATGCCTTTAATTGAATGGAAAATGTGGTGGCATACCTCTATTTTTCCTAGGTTATATGATCTATGTATCCAACTTCTCTTCTGCAAATGAAAAGTACTATCCCATGGCCTTCACTGGTGGTATTACAAGGCATTTTGTTTGCCAGTGGATTATCTACCACTCTAAATTTCTTTGAGGGTAAGACAATGAGCTCCCTTGATTTTCATTTTCTTGAGGGGGTTTATGGCATCACTCTGTTGCAGATATAGACTGAAAGGGTCATTAAATATTCTTCAATAACAGTTTCTTGAGAACTTTAGCCCCTTAACTGCTCCGTTTAGTGGATGAGGGAAAGGCTGTGGATGTTGCTTACTGAGACTTCAGGAAAACATTTGGCACAGTGTCTCACAGCATTCTTTTGGGAAAGTTGGCAGCTCACAGCTTGGACAAGTGTACTCATCACTGGATGTAAAACTGGCTGGATGGCCAAGCCCAGAGGGCAGTGGTGAAAGAATGACAGGAAAGACACTGAGGTGCTGGAGCATGCCCAGAGAAGTAAACCAGAGTTGGTGAAGGGGATTGAACACAAATCCTATGAGGAGCAGCTGAGGGAGCTGGGAAATTTAAGCCTGGAGAAAACAAGGCTAAGGGGAGACCTTATTGCTCTCTAAAACTACATAAAAGGAGGCTGTGGTGAGGTGAGGGTCATTCTCTTCCCCAGGCAACCAGTGACATAACAAGGGAAAATGGCCTCAAATTGTGCCAGGGGAGGTTCATTTCGAAAAATGGGAAAAAAAAATGTTCACTGAAAGAGTGGCTAAACAGGCTGCCCAGAGAAGCGGTGGAGTCACTACACCTGGAAGTATTAAAAAAGTGAGTAGACATAGCACTTCATGATCTATATTAGCAGCAGGCAGCCTCCTGGTACAGGAGCTCTAGCAATTTCCATAGAGACAGCTGAGTTAGTCTGTGTTGAATTGCTAGGGAACTGAAGAGAGCAAGCAACCCTGAACTATTTTTATGATAAGAAAACCAGAATGTTCTTTTTTGTCAATGGGCAGCATTGCTCTTCTGCTTAGTACCAGAATTGTCAAAAATGTGCTTAAACAGCACGTTTCTTCACCTGGAACTCATTGATATTTTTGTGGCACTATAATCCAGAATACCTCTGAGTTAGTCCTCATCCTGGTGTGCAGCAGAAAGCCTGCTGGGTGAGTTTGGGATCTAAGTAAAGCAGAGCCCTTAAGCCTGTATAGGGTCCTCAGAAAGGGAAAGCAGGGGATGTTGTCCCATCCATTCTGTGAAAAGCATCTTCCAGATAGTTTTTTACTTTATTTTTTCAATCAAGATTCCTTCTCCAGAGGGTTAAAAACCTACCAATTCTCCAGGGAAGCTGAGGATTTTCTAGTGTCCATCTCAATTTTTGAGAGCATTGCACGAGCAACCAATAGCTTGGTCTTGTTATTTATTCACAGCAGAGCACACTTAACCACTGATTCTCTCCATCACTCTCCTGTTGTTTTGTGGTGCTCTGTTGAGGCTTTGGATAGGTTTAGGCTAAAACAAGAATAAGTTATGCTCAGGCTGGGCTCCCAGTGACTTCTCTTGAGGTCTAGGAGATAGGTGCTTGTCATTCACAAGTGCTGCAGTAGTATTAACTAATAAATAGATCAAAGACTCAGTAAAAGATATTTATCAGCCCAAGCTATATTCACAACTAGAATTATTCTTGAATAGGAAGATCAGTCAGCTAATAGTTGTGGGGTTTTTTTGGTGTGAAAACTTTTTTTTTTCCCACCATCCCCACCAACTACAAGGAGAGCTGTAAAGAGTGTTGCTCTTCAAGGGAAGGGAGTTCTGCCAGAAATTATGATATTTCAGTACAGGCGTTCTCAATTATTGATTGCAACTATGTAGCCAGAGGTCAGGTTGTAAATATTTCTCATTGCCTGATATACAATTCTGCTTACTTAGCTAGGAAAAATAAAAAAATAAAATAAAAAAAAAAGACACCACTTTAAGAAGACATAAGTAAGGACTTAGAGCAATTCTGTGAAGGAAAATCTGTCTTCTCAGAGGAGATAAAGTTAAGGGCAAAATTAACCCTGAAAACCCTTTGAGGAAGGGAAAAATGGAAATGAAAAAGAAAGTATTTTAAACAATATTAGTAGGAGAGTAAATAAATATGCTCACCAATGCATTGGGAGTGGAAATGAGACTGTTTCTCACCAAATGAAAATTTGCGATGAGATTTCAGAAAGGCCACATCCACATCAATTCAGGACAGATCTTGGTTAGTTCTTGGGAGGAAATGCATGCAAGAATGGAAGCTGGTATTAAAGTCAACAATTCTGATGTTCTGTGTTCAATGCAATGCTACCTACAAATGGAACACAATGTGTTCACTGCATTGTCTTTAGAGATAGTTAATTGATCCCATGCCCCAAAACTTCTGCTAATCTTCTGCAAAGACCAGGAGGAATTTTCCTCCTTCTGTATAACTTGGCTTTTGAGTTTTTTGGCTTTATTGTTCTGCTCGTCCACCTGCTTCTGAAACAGTAAAGGTTGACCATAACTAGAATGGAGAAGGAAGAACTGTTTTTGGCAGGACAAGACACAGTTCCAGGTTTTGCTGAAACTCGTGGCTGGATTGCTTTGTTCCTTTTCTCAAAGGTCTGAATATGACAGATCAGAATCAGTATGCTCATTTCAACATGGGACAGGGATTGCCATTGTTAATTTGCCAGTTTTCCAATTTCTTATACTTTCTTCAGGTCTTCTGTTACCACAGGAAGCTCAAATGTTGATTGCACTTGGATGTCTCCTGTCCTTTCCCTGGGCACCCTCAGGAATCTGTGTTTTTTTGTCTCCTCTCCTGCTGTAGTCTGTTGTTTCCTACAGGGTACCCTATGTCCTGTGCTGTGCAGAGGCACCTTTAGTGCCTGAACTCCACTGCCTGCTGGTTTCAGGAGCCAGCTCCTGACAAACTGGTAATCTTATGCTCTACCTCTACCTATTTTGGTCTAATAATTAGGAAATGTAGATTCTTCAGACCTTGTACTCCTTGCATGCATTTAAGAAGTATGTATACATAAAGCTGATCACTGAAGTCACAAGATGGTTTTTTCTCATGACACTGAGGAAGTAAAAGAAAATTCAGTTAATTATCACAGGTATTATTTCATATAGTTTAAGTACTATTTTTGTTTTCACTCAAAGAGGTAAAGACGCTTGACAAAGTGAGAAAAAGCTAAATTGTGCTTTTCTTTCCTTTTGTATTTCTTTTCAGATTCCATCTATGAGATGTTTGGAAATGAATGCTCCCTGTCAACAGAAGAAGTCATTAAAGTTGTTGGCTTCAAAATTAATAAGCTCATAGCAAGTATCTGTGACAATAAGGAAGTCCACCAGTTTTCAGACAAAGTGGAATTACCACTAAATTTTCCTGGTATGGTATTTCATGCATACATGTTTTTGAGGAAATATAGCCCTGAGTAATCACCTTTGTTGATTTTATTGATTTGCTGTCTTGATTGATATTTGAGGTTACAACTCAGCTGTCAAGAATACAGTTTTATCAGATGATACAAGACACTGTCAACTAATTTTTAAAGTTCAACTATTACAGTCCTTTCTCAAACCTGTATTGAAATGATTAATATTATAAAGTTTTGTGCTAATGCTTTCTACACTTAGAGTTCCTCGGTGCAAGAATTACAACAACAATCTTCTCATTTACTTATGACTTTGCCAAACCTTGTCTGAGGTGAAATCTCCCTTGTTGTGCTCCCAAACTATGATTTATTTACCATTACTACATCTGTATTTTATTATTTTAGGTACAAAATATTTTCAATATTGCTTTTATTTTAATGATTTAACTATAGTGGCCAGAGTGGCTGCTCCATGCTTGGAAACAGGATTAGAAGGAAATGGATATGTTTTTCTGCTTAACAAACCTCTTTTACTGTTCTATAGAGAAATCCAAATATATTCATATTTTGGACAATGGACTTGAAATTTGGCATGTGGTACTGACTTGTTACTTGAACCATATCTTCCTCTCTTCATGTTGCCTTGTTAAGGAGAGCTGGCCAAGTACTGAACCCAATATTAGTTCATCATGCGTCATACGTATTAACTTTTGAATTTTGCTCCCATCTCAGTTCCTCTACTGTCAGGTCCCAGCAGCAGTGAACAGGGAAGTGTATAAAGCAGAGAGAGAGAAGTGCATATCCCATGTGGGTATCCCACATGGGAGAAGTGGAGGAGGAAAACAGTGTTAGGGAAATGGTAGAAAAAGTTTTGATCTCAGAGCAGGACAGAAGGATGAAGACTTTCCATGCAAAGATCAGGGACTGGTGGCAGGTGCAGCTGGTCTCAGCAGCAGAGGAAGACCCCACAAGTTTGCAAGTAGGGCATTTCCCATGCTGGGAGTCTTGCAGGCAGCAGAGGTAATGGGAGCCCCTTGGGGAGAGGGTCCAAAAATTGCATGAGGAGGGCAGTGAGAGTGGGATGGAGTGTGGGGTAGAAGTTGTGGAACACCTGTAAAGAGGAAACACTGGTACAGAGCACATACAGAACATAATGGACTTTAAGAGTCTGAGATTGTGCCCAGGACTCATTCTGGCCATCAGTCTAACTAATGTACTGAATGAGGCTACACTTTTGAACAACCAAACAAACAAATAACAATTTAAAAAAAAACAAAAACAAAAACAAAAACAAAAACAAAAACAAAAAAAAAAAAACAAAAAAAAAAAAACAAAAAAAAAAACCGAAAAAAACAACCAATCAACCAAAAAAACTACACACGCACACACACACATACACACACACAAAACCCCAACCAAACTAAAACAAGAACCCCTCCACCTAAATATTTAATTAGCACTGTATTGCACTGAAAGCACATGGGAAATTAAATTGATGCTGCATGGGGAACATGATATGAGTGTTTTCTAGTGTTCGAGTGCTTCACTTAATAACCTCATTGATACTCTTCTAAAGTCTTGCTGAGTATGCTAGACTGCGTGCATGTGCATGTCTAGGGTTTAGGTCATGCCAGTATCCAAGCTGGGATGTGCTTTTTCTGCAGAGGGAGACGAGACACACCCTGAAACAAATAAAATGTGAAAGTCCATGAAAATGAAATGTTTCATCTGAATTCTACAGGAAAATATCTTCTGCTATGACTTCATTTGCCATCTCTAAAATACAGATTTCTCTCTGAAGCAGTTGTTTATATGCAATATTTCCCCCCACAGTAAATCCTCAATTTATCTTCATGTTTTCCTTATCATGTGAACCAGAATGGTTTCTGTGACCACTTATTAACAGACTTTTTTGGAATGCCATTTTCAAGCACTAGTAGGGCCCAGACGTAGAGATCAAAGACCTTTTAATTATCTGTGGCTATCTAGAGATATTGAAATATGACTCTCCTGTGAACTCTCAAGATATGTGGTATTTGTCTTGTAATCCAAGTTTCTCTGATATTATTAAAATTTCTTCTATCTCTAAAATACATACATCAATAGAAATATATTCTAAATCTTGATTGGCAGATGAGGTTGAACGTTTGAATCCTACAATATCCAACACAACAGAGTGATAAAAGTAATCCTAAATTTATTAATGTTGAAAGTCCTGATTGTTAGAACAGAAAGACTTGTGATTTCAAATATTTGAACCTGGTGAATCAGGATTTATTTGCATTCAAGTGATCAGTTTTACAACTTGGCATTTGGATGCTGTTGCCCTACTGAGCACATTTTCAAATTCGATCTAATCACTACAATTTTCATGCATAGTTATAAACTCTGCCAACGAGTATTCTAGAAAACCTGGGTTATTTCACTTGAAAAATAAATGCAGAGTTCATTTTTCTGAAATTTGTCATTATTATCCTCCACATGATGGGTATTACTGAACCGCAACACTGAAGAGGGGCATAATGACACTTCTTATTAGACCAACAGAGAGAACCTCTTTCCTGTTTTTCTCTGTATATGTACTCTTATGTATTCAAGAGCTATTTGGTAAGAGGTAAATTTGTCATTTCTCTAATTTAGTTCTTAGCTGACAAATGATTCTGCCCTGCAGAGTCAAGATTTCCCAGTCTCTTGCTCTTTCTTAACCTTTTTTCTTTTCACTTCATTACATACACGTGTTAAGCTCTAACTAAAACACTGTACATGAAACATGGCTTGCCCCATCCTGAACGAAGCACAGAAATGAATTGCAGATGATCTTTTTCACGCTGCCTTTGACTTAATTCAATAAAAATATCCACAGGTCTCCAGGAGGCTGATCCTGTATTTACATTGTATGTACAGTGCTCTCTTGCCAGTGTTGATGAAATCTTTTGCTTTGATGCTATTTTCCATTTCCTTTGCCGTGAGTTCTTTTGCATGCCACGGGCTCATGAACCCTTTCTGTGCGTGCATGCTGGCACAAATGAGCGATGCCCTTATTTATGTTAAAATGGGGATAGCAGCTCTGAGAGTGAAGAACATTGGTTTTAAATGAGCCTTACTCTTTGTCTTTCTGAGTGTATTTGCAGTTTCCAGAACCCCTTTTTTTCTGCTCTGGCAAATCAGATCCTTGATAAAGGCCTAATCTGCCCTTTGCATTAGTGAAACCGCTGCAACCGCAAGTTCACTATCTGTGTTATTTCGTTTTATCCTCATTCTAATTTGTTCTTTCTCATGCCTCAGAGGGCCAGGCTATTCTTTCTGTGCTCATACACTGGGTAAAAAAATAGAAGTCTGCTGTTACTCTAGACACTTCAATGGCTACATCTAACCACATTTTGAACTACAATTTTCCCTACTAGCAAATTAGCAGACAGGTAATTTGCACAACAGCTGAATTGTTTGCCAGCACAAATGATTTCATTTCATTCTGTTGTATTCCTTCTTCTGCGAAAAACATTACTGGACTGCCCCTGTTCCCATGAGGTCCCTGGCTGTTGCTGCTGCTCATTCCTACGTGGTCTGACAGACACACAGCTGAGCATGACTGCCCCTTTGTGTACTCATCTGCAAGTCAAAAGACGGGAGACTTGGCAGTGACCACACAACACATCCATGGAAGAACATGGTTCAGGCATTAAAAGGCTCTTCTCAGTATTAGCTGAGGGAGATCTGACCTTAGGGACAGGATGAGACAGGGAAGATTCTGGAACAGAACAGGTAGAGAGTGATTGTTGGAGGTGGGGGAAAAGAGGAATAGCAATTAAGTCATCTCCAGAGAAGGCAGAAACTGTGCTCTTCCCAATCTCTTACCTTGCTTGGGGAACAGAGACTGCTAGTCTTGGAGAAATGATTTGCTCTTCTGTTCTTTTTTCTTGAGGACTGCTTGCTACTCTACTAGGCAAGCCTAACTACTGGTTTTCTCAGCTTTCTGTGGGGGAAAGAGAGTAAAATACTCCTTTCCTTCAGGACTCTAATTAAGACTGAAAATAGGAAGTCTATAAACCTCCAGGGTGGTACATTTTACACTACAGCCAGTAAAAGAGAGCTGCATGTACTGTTCTGTAAAAAGGTGGTAAAAATATCCTTCTATCAAAACATGCTTTCCCATAGCACATTCAGTCTTGTGATCCTCTGGCTATGTTTTCTCTCCCATACCAGTGAAATAATTTTCTCAGATTCTCAAACTCTCTCTGTTTCAACTTATACACCAAGTAGTAAAACTTCTTGAAAAGATGGACTGATGATGTTTGGGTCTTACTAATCATCGTATTATGTCTAGGTGGACACTCCACCCTGTGAAATGTCAGGAGCTACAGAGGCTTCATGGAGTGGAATGGTTATGTTTTCCTGTAGTATTATTATATATGTGTATAGTTCTTCTTGTATGACTGTTTTATTTTGCCCCAAACCATTGGACAGCAGTACAGTTTACTTGTAGACCAGATTGCATTTAGAAAGTATGTCTATAGGAGCAATAATGCCAGATCTTGATAAACCAGATGGACTTTTTTCCAAATTTGTTATTTCCATCTGTCTTTCCTCCTTTCTGTCCACCAAGATCTCTTGGGAAAGTCTAAGTGAATTTGATTCAGTCATCTTATGATTTATGAAAAAGTACAAAAATATTTTTGTTTGACCTCAAAATGTCCAAATTTTAGCATCTCAAACTTACCATATGTCTCCTCCTCCTGGAGGTTTCCTTGTTACCTTAGATTTGGAAAACATTTGTTTTTGCAATTTGATTCATGGTGATTTTAATAAGGCTCTGAATTGTTCCATATAATATTGTTTGCTGTTTTTTTGTGGTTTTGTTTTGGTTTTTACATATATACAGTATCAAGAAGAGAATTTATGAGAGGATACCCTGACTTCCACCCAACACACCAAAATAGCCTTTTTTATATATTTACCTATGTTCTCTATAGAAAAAACCTATGGAACTTTGCATGTTAGTAGCCACTCAGAGGTGGCTGTTAGGTGCCTTCATGTCAGGATTCTCATCAATACAGAAGCTAAGCATGCAAGGCCACATGGCTTTTCTCTTGCCTAAGCAAGCATTCTGTCACCAAAACAAAAAAAAACCAGCAGAACAGAAGGCAAACGTTTTTCTGTTCCTGTCCTTGACAAAGCCAGTCTGCCTGGGCCAAGGGGATAATCAGGTGTCTAGTTTTGTATGAAATCTGATAATTATACTTCCATATGACACCTGCTTTCCAACCTGGGATGTTCATCAGTTTGCTGCTGAAATAGTTGCCTTCCAAATAACTTTGTAAGCACAGCAAAACTAGTAGCCTGAGACTATTATCAAACTCACAGAAGAGAAGAATGTTTCTCATACCTGTATGTTGGCAAATATTTTTCAACTGGAAGTGTTTTTAGCACAGTTTATGGAGGGTTTTCAATGCAATTCCAGGGTGCCTGTGGGGTGCACACGGTTTCCTCTCTATCATAGATGGGTAAGCATAGTTACTGCCTTTGGAACACATAATAATTATTTTGAATATCCTTTTTAATGAAGAACATTCCTGTTTGCTTTCTCCCAGCACTGCCAGGAGCTGATACCCTCCTTGTGCTTCCAAAGCACAATACTAGAACACTGTTTTTTCTACAGTTTCAGTTCGTCACTGGTGCCTTGTCCCAGTGATACTTTCTAAATGCTGATGAACCTGTTTGTGTTGATCTGCACTGACACTTTCCAGTGGTGATTAGGACTGTGGTAGACATCTCAGACAACTCACTAATAATTGTGTTAAAAATGGCAGTGAGAAACATTACAAATATCAGTGGGAAAGAAATGTGTGTTGAATGTACTTTGTACATTCATGCATGTGCCTTCTTTGTAGCCCAGGAAAAAGCCTGGAGGTTTTCCTGCAGGTTTTTCTGCAGTGAGGCCATATATCTAGAGGATGCATTGTCAAAAGGGTATGAGACAAATTGAGTTAAAAGCTACTCAACAGACAGAATCTTAATTATGTCTCCTATAACAAGAGTGGTGCTAAAGTTACAAAGTCAAAGCAGGGGGTTTTGTTACTGTAAAGTCAGAATCACAGCAATCCCATAGCCAGAACAACCCTCACCCGAAAAAAAAAAATTATAAAAGGCTGTTGTGATAAAAGTATTTATTTGATGCATCCTTTTAAATAAATACAATCTTAGGGACACTCTGGTACCATGCAGTTGTGTTGATTATGGTCAGAAATGGAAGTCAGTAAGAGAAAAGGTGTGGAAGAAAATAAGCACCTTGCTGATTTTTAAGGGAAACAATATCTCTTGATCCAATTTGTTAAATAATTCCACAACTGGAGGAGGTCTAGCAAAGAAAGTGAGTGTCTTCCCAAGATCCATCAGGAACTGTGTGTTCTTGCAGCATCCCACCTTACTGAGATCTAGGTATCTGCTGGGACATCCTGCACTTGGCTGGGGACAGTTGGGTAGGACATTTAAAACCTTACAGACATGGCTTAAACTACTCATGGGATTTGAAGCTGCCTTAAATGTGTCTTTAGTGGTACCAACCAGACCCCTTGATTCCCCATCCCATGCTTCCTCCTCAACAGTCAAAATGGGAGTGTCCTCTCTGCAGTTCAGAGGAGTCAATAGTGAGGAAGAGCAAGGCCAATAGGATTTTGGCTGGTTGGCTTTGGCAGACAAAGGGAGAAAAGGTGCAGTATCTCCCAGGGAGCTTGGCTCTTTTGTCACTGTAGCTGTAGCTATTGGTTTATTTGTGGCTAGCAAACTTGGCCTAGAAATAACCTTGATTCTCAGGTATATTCACTTGAAAGCAAATCTTTGTCAATGTTTGTCTCAGGAAGCTGCACTGCAATTCCATAAGGCAGCTTTTACAATGCTGCCACACCATGTGAAGAAGACAACTGAATCCCACAGTTCAGCTAAGACGTGCTTTTTTGTCCTCTCAACCCTCCAGTTCATCTTCCTTTATGAAAACCCTCTCGCAAATACAGAAATGTACACATTTTTCTTGCAGTGGAATATCCTAATGAGACGGATCCAAAGGGCATAATTAACATGAAGTAATAATATCCTAGGAGATAGGGAAGCTCAGATGTAGCTTCTGCCTTGCAGAACTTCAGCATTTTAATTGCCTGGTGATGACTGGAGTCCTACAACACCCAGACTTTGAATTAATCCAGCTGGTGGACTGTGCTACCAGATACGCTAAAATCTATTTGCTCTTTCTTATCTATAGGTGCTACTCTTTCACTTGGGATGTATCTTTAAACACACTTGGCCTAGGAATTCCCAGTCCATGTGTGGAAGGTTATGTAGTACTGATGTTTAGACAAGAAACCTATCCTGCATGAACTGATCATATTAATGCTGTGTTTCCTCATACCACATTTGCTTTTAGCTCTCAAAGGCTGGTTTTCTGAGAAGGCAGATAGGAATTTAGGATAATTTTTGTTTTTTCTGTGGCAAAGAAAAATTTTACTGTGGACTAAGAATGCTAGATGACAGAAACTGGATACATGGCAGAAAGGGTTAATTCCAGCTGCTTACACATTGTACCATGCAGCTTATATAATCTTTATAGAGTCGTATTTCTAGCAGTTGAGCTATCATCTATGAGTTATTTGATGTGCTTTGTTCCCCATTTTTATAGCCTTCACGGGCTAAAATGTAGCATGACTTGTTTTGTGTACTTCCCTTTTTATAATGCAAGTTTTCTGTTCTTAGGTCTTTATAAGATTGTGGCAGATAAGACTCCATATGTCAGCATTGGAGAAATCACAAGAAAAGTCTCTATTGGGCCAACAAGGTTTGGCCATCCTTGTTTCTACAGTGCCAAGGATATAAAATTGACAAACTTCACTATCAAACATGATGAGCAGATCACCTTCAACTCAGTGGAAGAGGTCCATGGAATGATGGCTGTGAACTGTGTTGTGGTCAGAAATAACCAGCCTTACTCCTTTACTTTGCCCCTTTCTCAAGAAGGAGAATTCTACGAGTGTGAAGATGAACAGATATACACCCTAAAAGAGATTGCAGAATGGAAAATCCCTAAGGGTAGAAACCGGATTGTTAAACTTTCCAAGACTTTACATATGTGGGACTCCTCTAATCCACTTCCTGAGAATTTTGATGGCTGTTTGATTCTCATGCCTGTCTACGAAGTGCAGGCAGTAATGAAATGTAAGTAGGAATTAAAATCAGTGTTCTTTTAAACTTGGTGCAGCAAAGTACAAAAATACCCTTAAATACACAACATTTTCTTAAAATAGTCTTGCAAGATTCATCCTGTTAAAAAATCCTTATCCATATTTGCCACTAATGTTAGTTTCGAAAGGAGGAAAGATAAAAATAATATTTCCTTTAATATTTCTTTATCATCTGTTACTTCAGATAAATATCATACATTTGTTTCTGTTGCCATTCTGTTGATAACTACAATTAAATCCTCACTGATTATATATTGCATAGTAAAATGGTTGAGCTAAGGAATTCTGTTCCATTCCCAGATGCTCTTTCTTCATATTTTAGACTTCAGTCATGGAGGAGCCACTTGATCATTTATGGCTGTGTCTAGGAAGTAGCAAAAGAATAGAGACATACATGTGGCAATACACTTAATTACCATTTACTTTTCAGAATGAGGAGGTCACAGAAAGGAAAATCATATAATTTTATTCTATATCAAAAACAAATATCAACTGAATATAAACACAAAATATCATACACAATTTCTGAAATTTGTAGATTTGAAGAAACAGAAAAATTAGAAAACCAATATGTTTGAGAGTTTGTGCTCTGAGTTTTTATTTAAAAAAATCCAAAATATCTATGGCACTAGTTGTTCTAGCTGTTCACCCAAACATTGTTACATTTGGATTCTGATTGCAGGATAGTAGCTTAACTTTTGGGAAGGTTTTGCTGCTTGTCACATTTACTAGAAGCAAACCAATGAGCTCCATATAAATTGAATTCTAACAGAAATATGCCATTCATGAGGCTATTAAACAGGAAATCTTTTCACAATTGAGCATTTCCCTGTTGAATTATTTAAGCAAATGGAAAAAAAAGAAAGAAATAAAAGTGGGCAGAGACTGTTAACACAATATACCATAGTTTTCATATGCTTATCATAAGATATTCAGCTGTGCTTGCTATGTGATTTAATATGTGAGTCTGGAAAATGTAACTTCACAAGGTAAAGTGCTCTGTTTGTTCTAACTCTAGCTAGATTCAGGGATCTAGATTATCTCCTGAAGCTTGATTAACTCAGGTCTATTGCTATATCCACTTAGATGTGCAGAATCGATAGGAATTTAATATCCCTGAAAACCTTCAGAAGATTCAGAAATATTTGTTATTCACTTGTCTTCAGTTTTTCCAGTAAGGATTAAATTTTTTGGTTTTGTTTTAAGTCTCATGATGTTCTCAACATTTAAGAAGCATTGCATAAGTCCTAAATAACTATTCAATACAAACTTGAAAAGTAGGTTTCATGGTACATGAATAACTACTTTCTTGTGGGGCATGAAAAATGGATTTTCACCATTTTTATGAGAACTATAAATAGGCACAAGATAAAGTATGAGAAATACTATCCACTATTAAAAAAAAAGATTCCTGATAACTAGGATAACTGATTATATTTTCACAGGCTGTGAGCAGGAATCCTCTATACTTCTCATTATTAATAATGAACAAGTTATGTGTGTGGAACTCGTGCTCAGAGAAAATTCAGTTTTCACCAGTCATTTTCTTTATTGTCTTTCCCTTGGCGTGTTTCGGATATTTATCACCTCAAGGTGTCAATGTGACAAAAGCAGAGTTGGAACAAACAGACCCTGAATCACTGTCATAGAACTCTGTTGTGTGAAATAAATCTAAACCCAACTTTTCAGTATAAAATATTGGTATGTCCTGCTACAAGGAGGTGTGAATCCAGAATATACTATCTCTTTGTGTAGGTCTATGCAGAATGAGTCTTATTGAAGAGAGTCATTAAATATTATTTGCTTGTTAAATTTTACTGCCTTGGTCAGCGATCTGTGGTGTCACTGACTTGGAGCCAAAATCTTAAACGAGCCTTAATTACACAGTCAGCCTTGTTCTTGGAACTTTTGCATTCAAAATTTTGCAAGCTCAGTTGTGGTAAAAGAGCTGTTGCTCCCTGTCAGGTTGTTAAATTCAATAGCTCAGTTCTGATAGTGAATAAAACCAGGTGATGCAGAAAAAGATGCAACAGTTCCAGAGAGGAACATAATATTAAAATGTCTTAATTCGTAAAAATAACTTACTCTTAGTTATACAAAGGCTTTGCTATTTCAATAAGTGATATAATTTCCTAATAATTACAGATGTTTTAATTATTCTTATAAATATAAAAAAACCTTTTTTTTTCCCAGTTTGGCCACAGCAACAACACGTTGTTAATGGATCCAAGTACTACTTATTTCTTAAAAATGTTTCCCCACTCATTTCTTTAGAGAAACCCTAAGCTGCTACAAAATAAAAGAATAAAAATACAGCTTGCACCTCAGACTTTGAGAAGATAAACAACTGATTAAACTTGGAGGTGCTGTGGGGAAAATAGTGAACTAGACTTTTTTTTCCTTAAACTTTGTGCTCACTTGCACACTTTATTCTCTGCCTTCATTTGTGTGGCCTCATTCATATCTGATAACCATATCTCTCAAATTGTAACAATTAGACTTTGGCTGGCCCTATTAGTGGTGCACATTTACACATGGACACACACCTCAGGGAAGGTACTTTTAGTATCTGGCCAACAGGACGTGTATTTTATTTCAATGTCAGTTTGAAAACAAAACCCAATATATTTCTTTTTCTTTTCAGCTAGAAATGACATCGTTCATATCCTCTCAGATCTGGATGTTGAGGTCAAGGATGTAACAGACTGTTATGATATTAGCTCTTTCCTTCAGCCACTTTCTTTGGAAGATATATTTGAGAGAACAAGCAAAGAATTTCCTGTGGTTGCTGAGATAATGGAAGGGCCTTCAGGAAGCCAAAATCCTTATAACTTACTGTCTACAGGGAAAGAGATTGTCATCTACAAAAAGTATCAGGCAGCAAGAGTCCTAGCCTCTGAGATGAGAAGTGATCCTTCCAAAAGACATTATTTAATCCCTATGAGCTACAAAGGAAAGTTCAAGAGAAGACCTCGGGAGTTTCCAACCGCCTATGACTTAGAGATAGCAAGAAGTGAAAAAGAACATCTTCATGTTGTAGCAACTAAAGCCTTTACTTCTCCTCATAAAGAGCTTTTTTCTGTTTCAGTTGGAGATCAATTTTTAGTTCAACAATGCCAGACTAGTGAAGTTCTGTATGAGGGAAGAAAGAAAGTCATAGATGTTTTAGCGTGTGAGCAAATACTGAGTGATTCATACAAAAAAGTGCTCCTCCCTATGTACATGGAAGGTGGCTTTGTGGAAGTGATTCATGACAAGAAGCAGTACCACCTTTCTGAGATTTGCAAAGAATTCCATTTGCCTTTTAATGTCAAAGTGTCCGTGAGGGACCTTTCCATCGAGAAAGATGTCTTGGCTGCCGCGCCTGGTCTGCAGTTTGAAGAGGAAATCACAGACTCTTACCTGCTGATCAGTAGTGCCAGCAGTCCAGTGGAGAGCTGGGAGATTCCCGTGTTTCGCTCAAACATGTTGGTCCGTTTGCTCAGCAAAGACGTCCAGACAGACGTACTGCCTGTGACCAGGACAACAGTGGAAGAGGTCAGCGAAGAGGAATACTATATGTTGCGAAGATATGAAAACCTAACCCTTCATCCACCCCCCAGGCCTCCCAAAAAGCCAACAACAGCACCCCCACCTAGTTTTGCAGTGCCTAAGCAAGGTGTGTCTGATGTACTGCAGGCTCCAACGGTAAGGTATCCTGTCTTGTCTTTAAATGTCTTACAGCCACAGGTCATGTTCTGGGGGTTTAAAGTCTTCAATTCATTGTTGTATCCTTATGGCATGTACACAGATGGCTCTCAGCTCCCTGTAATAGGCAAATTAGCCATTACAGGCAGGAATGGCTAAAATCTCGAGTGTGTGTTAATTGATCCATGAAAAACAACGGAACCATGCCGACTCACAGCAGAAATCTTGGCTGTATAATTTTGCATGGATAATCCTTTACTGCACCATTGTAAAAGTGAAGGGGGAGATTTGAAGTGCTTGTATTTAAGTCTTTTTTAAGGGGAAGCATATGTTTTCATGATGTAAAGATAATTTTGCTCAGCTGGAAATTGCATAATTAAGTTCACAGGGAGACAGGTTGTATTGAAATTTTTGAATTCATTGTTTTGCACGCACCCAAGTGGGAAATAGGTTTGGAATTCAGAAAAAAAAAAAAAGGCAGTTCTTTTAGAATAGAACTGGATGATTGAAAAAGAAGTTCTTCTAGGGCAATTTTCGTCATGTTTAACTAAGACAATACATTTTTTCATTAATCTTTGTGTAGGGTCTGGCTGAGGTGGAGTTGATTTTCTTCACACCAGTCTGTAAAGTATTTTTTTGATTTTTGATTTAATCAGGGTTGATAACACACCAATCTTTTGGCTATTTTACAGCCATACACCCACAGCATCAAGGCCTTCTTGATTTCCCAGGTTTTCCAAGGAAGCTGGCTGGGGTTGGGCAAGAGATTGGGAGAGGACACAGGTGGGGGAGCTGACCCCAGATGACCAAAGGGATATTCAATGACACAAAATACCATGTTCAGCAATGAAAACTGAGGGGATCATTTGCCTGGAAGGCAGCCTTAACTCTGAGACTGATCAGACATCAGTCTGCTTGTGGGAGGTGGTGAGTGACTGCTTTTGCATCTCTATTTTGTTTGGGGTTTTTCCCCTCTTTCCTTCATTTATTAAGCTGTCTTTGTCTGAATGCACAAGTTTTCTTGCTTTTGCTCTTACTATTCTCTCCCCTGATGAGATCATCATCCTGATGTCTGGGTGGACTGAGCACCCTGTGTTGTGATTGCTATGCTTTAAATACAATGTAACTCATGTAATTATAGATTGGAGGATTCAGAGGAAGGGGTTTATTTGTGTGTTGGCATGAAACCAAAGTTGAATTGTAGCCACTCTGAAAGGGCTGTGTTTGTGAGTACCTCTCTTTGCCTACTGGAGATGCTCCTCCTCTCATTCCCCAATTCCAAGACCACATGCAGGTCCAAAGCTCCACTTAGATCCTGGGAGACGGTTACAACAGTCTGTATAGGTATTGAATAGATAAGGTGGCTCCCTAAGATAAGGGTACTACATAAAAAAAGATGTGTCATTTTCTCCTGTCTTTACTATAGAAACATCATTTCTTCTAATTTTTGCAATGAACATTAAGCAGCTTAAATAAGACATCCTGTTGAGCAATGAAGGATACATGAGAAACTCGTCCATGGAGCTAATAGGCAAGCAATCACCCTGGTACAGGCCAAGGGTAAAGAACTGGGGGAAAATTCCCTAAAGTTGTGTTTCTGCTCGATCTGTACCCTTGTCAGGAGGATTCAAACCTCTGGCAGTTACTGATGGCTGTGTGTGCAGAAAAGCAGATGGATGCTGACTCCAGATCAGGCTCATGCAGAAGATAATATTTTCCTAAAGTGAGAAAAGTAAGGAGCAGTAAGGACAGAAGAGGGTTGAGCTGAGCTTCTTTTGCACATTCATGAGTGAGAGAAACCTTAGACTGCAGCCGTCCAGACAAAGGAGATAATTTAAACACTGTTTCAGAAGACCCTTTTTAATTTTTTTGGGGGCAGGTGCCTGTTATAAATAAAAAATAAGCTGCAGTCACAGTGCTTGGAATTATGCATATTGTAAATCTCCTCCCCTGGGAAGGTGAAACAAGTAGAAACCCCTTATTCATTAGATTAAACACCCTGAGCTGTAACATATTGCGTTTAAAGTCTCTCAGAATGCATTATCTTTTCTATCCTGAGCACCATGAGTCCTCTGAGAAGACGTGGATGGTAACAGCTAGGCTCTGCCTTGTCCCCTCTGCAGCGCTAGGGGAGATTCTGTTTTCTTTTTAAATGTATCAGGAATGTCTGAAGGTTCAGAAAGTCAGAAACTGTGCCAAACTGATAAATAGCCATCTTTGCATATTTTGTGACTATGCATAGGCTTATTTGCATAAATAACAGATGAGCATCCTAATGAGTTGAACTTAAGCCTGACAAGGTGGCAGCCTGGGATAAGCTTTAGTGCTGCATGAGTTGCCACGCTGCTTCTGCAGGCAGCTCCCTGCCTGGTGCTTGGGGAACTCTGGCTGCTTGCTGGAGAGTGGTGAATTGTTTCCTTGCACTGGCTGGGAAGCTCTGCTGGGTTTGGAGCTCCAGGATAAAATGCTGCTGCTGCATGGGTCTACAGAAGACTAAGATCTGTCTGTTTTTGCCAGTACCTGAGGATTATCTGCAAGCGTGGGTCACCTTTAGCTACAGCGTGTGCTTTGATTGCCTCAGCTCACAGCAAGGCTGCGAGGGCAGAGAGGCTCCAGCTGTCTCTTCCTGCTGTTCTCTGACCTTGCTAAGGAAACTCTGGGCCCAGGAGCAGGACTGCATGCTTCACTGCGTACTTTTGGTCATGTGAGTCACTGGATTGCATGAGATTGGCACCCAGTGTGGACTGGAAGCTCAGACGAGTGTGAGAGCAGCCTCTGCCCGTGTGCGAGGTGCAGCGATGTCCGCGCAGACATGGATGGATCTCTGCAGAGCTCAGCAGAGCCAGAGGCAGCAGGTGAATTCTCAGACATGATACAGCTGGGTTAACCAAGCACTCTGCCCAGCCCCTTCCCTGGGCTAATTAAGTTGGCTCAGCTCCTGCTGATACAGCTTTCACTTCCAGAACCTGGGATCTCTCCCCTCCACAGCATAGACTTGCCCTTTCCCTCTCATATGAACATTTTGTTTGCATAAGAAACATCCAGACCACATATGTTTCAGTTTTGCATTACTTGCCAATTGAATTTAAAAAGACAAACCCCAAGAAAATGGGTGTAAATGAAACAAATGAAAAAAATCGTTTGTTTTGAATGATGAAAATAATCCTATACTTCATATAGCAGATGTCTATCTAATACTACTACCTGATAGCAGATATTTATCCAATAGCCAATACCTTTACCTTGTGGGTGGAGGTACTGGCTATTGGATAAATATCTACCCCAGCTGACATGATGTCTTGTATACTTTGTTTCATGGTAAAATGTATTATAAAATTCACCAGAAATCTACATTCTTTTTGCTGAATCATTGTGATGAATTTCAGAGGCAGTTTTAATTGACACCTAGAATTAAATGGTCATGCAGTTTCTGATTTGTGTGCTTATCTAGAAAGTGAGAATGACCTAATAAAACCCTAGAAGTTAATGCTACAGATTTGAGAAAGCAGCATCTCACCCTATTGCCAAGTCGTTCCTGGAGAAAAGTTCCTGTGGGAGTACTCAGTCAGGACCTCTCTTTCTTGAAATGGAAATTCTTATAAAGAGAACAGCCCAGATGTGTCTGTTTTTTCTACACATTAGAAACACCAGTGCAAATATGGCAAACCAAGTTTTCACCTAGAAGCTTCCTTGAAAATAGTTTTCTAAAATTTCCTTTTCACCTGCTCAGAAACCTACTATTTCCTCCCCTTCAAGAAGATTCAAGCAGCAAAAGTTTTCTAGCTTTCGTTTTGCCTATCAGTTCAAGCAGTAAATATCCTACACATTTAAGAAGATGTTAATCTGTGTTCATCCAGGGTTTTGTATTAAATTCAAACAAAGGGTCCACACCAAATATTGCTAAATGCAATCTTAATCAATGCATGGAAAGCTACAGTTTAGCCTTGTACTCCTAGGACCATAAGGGCACTGTTTAAGGGACAAAAAGGGCAATATTTCACTCCTGATAAAGAGTAAGAGAGGTTAGCTCTATCCAATATTATTATCAATGGTCTATTTAGTCATGTATCTAACCTGAGCAACAGCAGAATCAGTAAAATATCCACCAGCTGGATTGCTGTTACATAACTTTGTGAATGTGGAACTGGAAAAGTCAGCCACAAGCAGTAATGTGCTCATCTCTAACAAGAAAGCTGAGAGAATTCCAGCCAAGGAAACTGGAATTTAATAAAATAGGAGCATCAGGGCATGATAGTTAATCATCATTTTGTGCTAAGGTCCATTATCCTTTCAAAAGTCATTACAGTGTTAAGATACCGAGAACTTTCTTGCTTTCTTGCTTTTTATTTCAAAATTAAAATGAAAGAAAAATTATCTCTTCCATCTGGCTTTGCAGTTCTACAAACTGAGCTATCGAAATCTGCCATTAACATATTTATCGCATCTGTCTTCACAGCAAAATGAAGACTTATCTGGAATTAAGTTGATAAGACATAAGCTGCATTTCTCAGCAAATGAGTTTTCCTGTAGTGTCTCCTTTCCTTCCTCATAACCATTTCTTTTCTGCTTCCAGAGCATTTTTCACATTTTTTGGCTCTGTTATAGAGTAGATTTAACACAAATATTTCTGCTGTGTAGCAAGAAACTAACTTTGTAAACAAAAGCTTATTAGAAAATGCACACCGGACAGCCAGGAAAGAATAGGTAAGAACAGACTTCAGGAATTAACAACCTTTTGGCTCTAGAAATGAAGAAGAAAAAAGAGGTTCATTAGCAGATGCAGAAATGTGCATATGCAAACAGAAGGAGGAGGGTTTCTCTCTGACAGGTGCGGCATTGTGATTGCTGATGCTGCACCTGCGCTTCATCTTCCTCTCTTTTTTCCTGTCTACATGTTTCCCACTGCCTGGAATCTCATCTTCCACCCTCTCTTTCCCCCTCCTTCCCCACCTCCTATCTATTGTTTCTCCCTGTCATTTTCCAGTAGCTTTGTAAGTCCACGATAAATAACATGTGAAGACTGGAAGTACAGTTCTACAAACGGAGGACCATCCCATACTGTCACTGTGGCAAATTTCCTGAAGTGTCTCAAAATCCCATTCCCACCACAGTCTCACCTGCTGAATCAGGCCCCAGTTCCCTCCAAGTCCTTGTGCTCCAGCTTGCCACTTCTCCAAGAACCATGTCAGCACTGTGCCATGTTTTCCTCCTAAAACCCGTGCTGTGCCACACATGCCTGATTTCCCCCAGAGCCATGTGTTTGGGTTTCCCATGCTACACTTTTCATGTGCCCTTCACCCCACCCCTAAGCTATGTGCTATTGGTTCCCCAGTTTTCTGCACTGCTTCAACAGACTTGCCTTTTCCTGTTCCCTGCCACTTCCCAACACATCTCCACTTCTTGCTCTTCTCTCACGCAGTGAGCTGAAGGCAAGGTCACCGTCATAAAGGAGTGGGAGCTGCAGAAATATCTCAAGTTACACACAGGCTTTTATTGCCTTCCCCAGCAGCATGTATTCCAAATATTGGCACAGGATCTGTCTCCTGCTGGGATCTTAGGTGAAAGCTGGAGCAGGGTGTAGGTGCTGACAAGTGTCAAGCAGTTTAATTTTCTTTTTGGCTGGACAGTCCAAGCTGAAGGATTTTGTATGGATGCTCTGTTGCAGAGATCCTTTTAGCTGTGTTTGGATCTGGGGGCCTGTGGCCATTCTCTTCAAAGACAATCCACATCCTTATACTGTGCTGGGCTGAGGTCTGTGTGCCATCCCAGTTCACATTCTGTGGTTTTCCGCAGGAAATAAGACAAGCAATGCTGGCTGGAGACCAGGACTGCTGGGTACCCTATGGGCTCTGAATGAACCAACAGGGAGGGGCTAGAGGAACTGGCAGCCCTAAAGCCCAAGCTAAAAAAAGACTGGAGTTCTCCTGATATTCTCAATATCCTCTTTTTCTTTTAAAAAATACTAAAAGCTTAAAATTCCCACAGAGAATCATCAAGTCTGCAGTAGGCAGTTACTGTGATTTGATGTTAGTCTCAAAACCAAAATAGAGTGGGGAAGATATCAGTGAGCCTGTCAGAAGGACAGGCAGCACATAATTGCCTGAAGAAACAGGAGGGCAATCTGAGGTGTAAGGCTCATTGCAGAAAGGCATTAGTGATACAGGAAATGCTGATAGAGTACATGGAATTAAGGAAGGTACAGATGAACATTTGGATATGCTGACTGATGAAAATGCCAACTGGTTATAAGCAAATTGCTTAATTTAGAGCTAAAAATGAATTACTTTGAGAAAAAAGAGAAAAGAAATAAAAAAAAAAAAAGAGGATGCCCAGAAGAAATAAAAAATTGAACCATATGAAAATATGGAACCCTTGATAAGAAAAAAAATCCTGAACGGAGTATGTGATCCAAAAGCCATTGATGTCAGCAAGGAAGGAACTGGCTGGCACATTTTTTTCCTGTCTCATAGAAAGCACATGGCATAATAAAACCCAGAGCATAACAAAATCATATGTAATTATGAAGCAGAACAAAAAAAGTAGAAGAATAAATCTAAAATTCAAGGAACCACTGCAACAGCATAACTCTCAGAAATAGAATCTGGGGAGTGGGGGCACAGAAATGTCTTTTTTTTTCAACTGAGATTCCAAGAAGCCTGACTTCCCCCAAAACTGTTTTGCAGGCTGCATTTTGCTGTTTTCCCTTCTCCTCACATCAAGAAAATTGGAAAATTAAGTTTGTGGACACCTAGCTGGTGAAGCACTACCTATTATGGACAGTATCACAAAAGAGTTTTCCACTATAAAATGGCCAAAGATAATCTAGAGCACGGCAAATTTCCATCGGAACGGTCCTCATGCTCCTTCAATGCCTGTCTGCAGAAGTGGCAGTGAGCTGCCAGGCAGCTCCCAAGGGTGCCACAGAGCCAGCTGCCAGGGCTCTGGGCAGCTCCCAGGCTCTCTGAGTCCATCCCTGCTCAAACACCTTCAGGAACCTTTCTGGGCCCTGAAGGCCAGCTGCTGGAGTGGCTGCTGTCCCTGCTAGTGACACTTTGGTCTCCTTATTTGTGGGAATGGGCCTTGAGGTGCTCTAACCACCAGATTATGCCTGGGAACTGTGTGGAGAGAGGTAGTTGGCACAGGCTAAGATGAAGTCCTGTGATGTTTTCCAGGCACTGTGTAATCAACTGGTGTTGATAAAGCCACTGCTAAAAAAATGGGAAAATAAAAGAAAAATAAGGAGCTTCCCTAAAATCACTAAAGTGTTGTAATTTTTTTTTCTTTATGCATAGAGGTGTATAATTTACACCAAACTTTTTCAAGGTATTTAATATTTTGGTCTTGTTTTCCCTTAGAACATGAAACAATTTTACTAGTAAACAGATATCACAGCAGGATGTGAAGTAGTGGTTCAGATTTTCTTTTCTTTTTCCTTCTTTTAATACATAATAACAAGAGGAGTAAAAATTCACGGGGTATTCAAGTCTGTTGCGGTTCCTGTATTGCCACTGAAAAACCAGAGCAAAGATCCCAGGCTTGCAATGACTGTAGGTTGTGGCTTTTAACATTGGTCCACCTGAACTAGTGTGATGGAGTCTAAGTAGAAAGTCACTCATAGGAGTCACTGGAGAAAAAAAAAAGGAAAATAAAGAAAGCTTTTTGCTAGTTTGTAGCATGCCATGGACCATCCTGATGGACAATATTGGTGATGAACTCTGCTTAGACTCTTCTCTAGTTTGGACTCTTTGTTACCTAGAGTTGAAATCTGATTAATAAACCAGGATACAGATATTACCAAAGCATCATTTTTAAACATTAAATTTAAGATTCTTTGAAAAGTAAATAATATTTTATGTGTGAAATGAAGAAACCATATCTGGAAGCTACTTTTAGGGATCCATCTGTTTTGCATAAGTGGTAAATGCATGTTCTGCAGTATTAATGAGGAAAAAAGTGGTTGAGTTTGCTTGTGAATTACTGTCATTTGAAGAGAAATGTGCCAAGCAATTGAAGCTCTACAAGAAAATTCTGGCCATGTGAGGGGAGGGGTTCACAGGAGCTCAGTAGGTCTGGTTTACATCGCCACTTCTGTAAATGCTGCTTCAATGATCACAGGCAAATCACATAAATATCATTACCTACAGATACATGAAGAAACTGCCAGGTGTAGAGAGGGATGGTGGATTTCCAGCTCATTAGTTATTTTATATGGATGCTTAAAGCTCAGGTAAATGCAAGACCCATTGCCTCACTTTCAGTAAGGGTCAGAGCTACCTCGCATTTACTCTGGAGCAGTAACCACAGACAGTTGCCATGGAGTACTAAATGAGCTGTAAATCCATGCTCATTTACTAGGTGGCAACTTGTTCATGTAGCTGTCTCCTCTGTCTGTGAAATGAGGCACGATGCTCCATTTTAACATCTTGGATATTTGTATAGACAAGAATGATTTTTCTATGTATGCAGCATTTCGTGCATTGGCTACTTCAATAGCAACAGTATTATAACAATAATATCAACAATGGAATTACTGGAGAATAGTACATTTTAGCCTTATTTAAAGTTTTTGGCTGGAAGGTAATCTACAAAAGAGGTGAAAACACCAAGTGACAGTTGTCTAGGACAGATAGATTCTGAAGTGTGTGTATTTGAAAGAGGAAGGAACAAGAAAGAATAACTTAAGAACTTATACCATAGTGAGGTGTTAACCCTGAGGCTCACTAACACCTTTGAGGAATCAGCCTTTTGCTAACCACTTCATAGTTTATTCGAATAGTAGACATGGGTCTTTGTGCTTGTCTTTTGCATCTGCTGTGGTATATCTGGTGTCTTTAGCCTTGTCTTCACCAGTTGGCTTACAGAAGATAGCAGTTAATTTCAAGACAAAAAGAGTTATGGATGGAAAGTCAGATGTTTCTTATAATGCCACCATAAATTTCCCCAGTTTGTGGGACTTTGACAGATGATAACATTAAATTAAGAGTTGCATATTAAAGGTTAGTTCGTGCAAGTACAAAAGGTGTCATAAAGGGAAGAAAATGAGGAAAGAGATAGTTACAGTGAAGGTTACACCTATCTCTCTATCTATCTATCCATCCATCTATCTATCTATCTATCTATCTATCTATCTATCTATATCTTGTATTGATACATCATACTTCTAGAAAAAGTAGTCAGACATAACTGATGATATATAAATAAATGCTGCACTAAGGTTATTTTTTGAAGTCAACCTGACACATCATTTATACTACTTGCAATGATGGAGCAGCACCTCCGTTTGGGTGGAAGAGCAGATTAAGGAGCTAAGCTAGGAAGGTGAAATTGAGAGCTAGTGAAACAGAAAAACAGAATATCCAGTTACATTCTATCAAACTGTGAAATGGGATTGGAAAGTAGAATTTATTTAGGATGGAGGCAATTGCATTTTTCTTACAAAAAGGCTGAGGGTGAACACCTCTTCTTCTAAAATGCTCTTTTCCCCTTATGAATATCTTAAATCTTAAATATCCTGCCCTCATTGTCTCTCATATAAAAGTGAAAAGCAGCATAATGTAAAAAAATCTGCCCTGTTTGAGCCAGCTGGATGCATACATACATGGTGGCTGACATGAATTATCTGCTCTTTATCTGTTCTTTGCACCTCACTGAATGCACAGACCAGAGAGGTCTTGGTTTGCCTCCTACTTTTACGCCATATCATCAACATTTGGTGGTGTAAACACCTGGGCTATCAACCTCCTACACTATTCATACTCATGGTTCGATCAGTAGGAATATGGATGCAAAAACACGGGAGCTAGAAGGAAAACAGAAAGTAAATCCTCAAACATCAGGCGTAGGTTTTGCATAAGGCTTTTCATTAGTTTGCATCTTCAGAAAAAAAATGGAGATAAAGTCATCTCATGAAATATTGAAACCGCTTCTGCCCATATGAATAGCTGAATGTGAAACATCTCAGTCTACCCTCTGAAACAGAAAATAAACCTTCTTATGAATGTTATGAGTTATTGAATAATAATATGGCAGGAGTCTAATGCTGCTATTGTTGAACCTAAATGAAAAACCTTATTAATCATGGATTTGACAGCTCATTCAGTTATAATAATGTTTCCTGTCAATCTAAGCTCTCATTATAATTGGATCTTACTTAGAAAGAAAGATGCTCCATTGACTGCTCAGATGGAGAAAAATACAGGTTTGAAAATGAAAATATCAGTCTGAATTCTGTTTCCAGGGAGCCTGCTTATGCATTTACAAGTTGGATAACACTTTAATCCTTGCTGTGTGTCACATTTGGATGTTACTATAATAAGATTCTCTCACTGACTAGACACCAGCTCTACAGTCATGACAGTGAAAGTGAAAGCAGGAAGAGCAAATAAAACTTCTTCTCAGGGATGCTGGTGTATCATCACCATGACCTAGTTGCAAAGAATTAACTGAAATGGGTGGCTTTTCTACAGAAAGTGGTGTGATCAGCTGTGAATTTACAGCTAATTTGGTTTCCTGCATGCCCTCTTTTGTGGTCACTCAGTTTGCAGAAAGTATTAGATATTTCTCGTGGCATTGAGAGGAGATTAAGTTGCTTCAAACCAAGGCAATTTCGTGTGCTGTAGGGATGTTTACAGAGGGAGTTAGTGACAAGGAGCTGTAAATCCATTCTCTAACTTATTGCACAATATCTTTAAAAACAAGACCAGAGACAGAACAAGCAAAAGCACCTGAGGTGGTTATCAAAGCAGAGAAATATTCAGGCTGAGACTGAAAGCACTTGGAAAAGCATTTCAGATAAATACCATTTAGAAAACACTCTGTGGGCTAAATCTGTAAATTGCATACTGGAGGCCCCAACTTTGTGGGTATAACAGAGGGAGGTAGTGCATTCTGTGCAGGTCACAACTCCTTGAGGACACAGAAAACACAGGGTAAGCAAAACTTAGACTCAAAATTTAAAAAGAAAGGTTTTCTAGAAATCCCTTTCCTAGAGCAGCTGAAACAAGAACTCCCCAGAAGGTGTTCATGTTCATTGGTAACTGGTGTAGTTACAAGAAAGGGGGATTTAGAGTAGTTTTCTAATGAGTACTATAATACTAACCAGCATAGAGACACGAGGTTGTTTTCACTGTCTTGCAGAACAAGGAGTAAAAAATCTCGGGAATTCTTTGCATGAGTGTAAGGGCTAGCTAGTTGTGTGCTTGATCCTACAGCAGACACACACACTGAAAAGCAATTAAGTAATCTATTCTCCCTCCGTGGCTCAACCAGAGGAGGCACAGATGGGAGAATAGGCTGTGATCCACACCAGAATTTAGTAGCTGCACTGGGACAATATGCTGCTTCTATTTGTCTTCAATCACTTACAGTTTAGCACTATCTTTTGTTTTGTTTTGTGCCAAGGGGAGACAACTCAGGTCCTCACTGAGATTGCAGTGCCTGACAGAAATAAGGGTAAGGCTAAGAATGAAATTGTTACAAATGTGAACAGGAATAAAAATCCAAGGGAAAGGGGAAACGGCTTGTTTTGGTTTTGTTGTTATGCACTCCTATTTTATTCACAATAGCTGACTGATTTCTCATCTCTGAATGAATAAATAGAAGTTAAGATTTTAGGTTAAAAGTTGATGCCAGAGGGGTTTTCTTGTATTGTTTTAGTGCAAAAATCACCAAGTTACAGATGATTGTATGGCCCTACAACCACTCATGCAGTGTGAATTCATGGGGGTTATGCAACAGTTTGTAAGGTGCCTATTAACATAAAATGCCTACAAAATTTATTGTGAAACTATGTAATTTGAATTGTGGAATAATAATTCAAATACTTTTCAAAATATATAACTTGATCACCAGCTGTTGAATCCATAAAATAAATATTTATATTCATGGGATAACTCTGAAAAGGTCAAGTAGGAGACATTTTAATCCATGTTTTCAATTTGCTGCTATATGTTTAGGGTAATAAATCATAGCAGCTTTCAAAAATTACAAAGGCAACAGTAACATATGGCTCTCAAATGTTTGTGGACTGTAGATTAAACTAATTTGTTTTTCCTGAGCACCTAAACACAATTTCGTTATTTGTTGGTTGTGATCTCTTCTGTAATTACAAAAAGAGATTTGATACCTAATGGCATAAACCATTATGCTAACAACTTCAAGTGAATGGGTTCTTCCAGCTTATTTCAAAAGACACATTGCCAAGTGCTGCCATCATATTTTTCATAACTTGATCAAATGTAAATACATTTTCAGATGCACAAATGTAATTTGTATTTGCAACTTTCAAATGTAAATGCAGCTTCTCACCCTGTTTGCAGGAACAGCACAATTGTAATAACATGACAGTCTGAGATATTAATTTGTTGATTTAAAAAATACTTTACAAGTGTTCTATGTGCCTATACATCGTATAGGCAACCTAACCAAAATGTTGAGCTTGGGTTTCTCTCAACACATTGTGTCATTCAGATGTAACCACAAAACCTCCTCTCTGGTATGAGGGCTCCTGACAGAGCATTTGGCTTTTCTAGCTGACTTCAGCCACTGGGCAGTGCTAAACAGTTTCTAAAACCCACACGATAAGCACACTTTTAATTGCTCTGCTGTTTGCCCAGCTTCTCTGCTGCATATACATTTTGATGCCTGTCTTAAAATGTCTGGGCTGGGATAGATGGGCCTCGTGGGACATGTGCGAGCATGGTTTAAGAAAATACAGCTCCATGGGCTTTAATGGAATTGAAACTACTTCCAAGAAGGGTGAATTTGCAACATTTGTTTGGGAAGAGCAAAATGGCATGAGTGTCGCTTCAAAGCTGGGCCAGCACGCAGCAGTGATGGATGGCCTGGTACAGCAGAGCCACAGAGAGAGAGGTGCCTTTGCTTAGGTAGCCACATGTTAGAGATGTGAGCAAGTTTCCACTCTGGTCTCTACTCTCAGTGGTGCCTAGAGAGCCAAGTAGACATTTTGTGGTTAGCTGGATGCCATTTTTAACTTCATTCTGGAGGTTTCCTGACTGTAATCAGAGCAAGGACATGTGAAACATGCAGATAGATACATGCAGTTATGTACATTTTTCAGCCTTGATCAGGAGCTGAACTCCACCGGTGGCATAGCCATTAACCCAAAGTGACAACATTAACCCAAGTGATAGTCATGTTTTCACAATAAGGCTGTGATTAGTGCATTGTGTAGGAAAAGGGTCACCACGTTGTGGCTGTTAGTACACACACCAGCCATCAGCAGCTCCAGAGAAACCCTGGTTATGTTGACTTGGACTCTGCAAAGTTGTGCAGGTACAAGATCTGAAGGATGAGGTGCAGCCTTGGTTCAGAAGGAAATGCTTTGGCAAGGAAAGCTAAGGCCTAGGTGTCACCCAGAAACCTACAGCCTAGAGGAAAACCAACATTCTCAGACAACTGTTTTCATCCCTAACCTACGAGCTGTTCTAGAGTTTGCCTTTTTGGGTCCCCCAGGTATGTAGCACATGCCAGTCTCTTAGCCTTGTTTTGGAGTTTCACGGGGTCTGGAAGTTTGGCCATATGCATATCAAGGACAAAGCTCATTCCTTCACAGAAATGGGCATAAACACAATTTATTTTACAAATTAATCCCCAAGATAAAGGTCTGAAGATCCATGCTTTTCTGTTGGGCTCATTTCATTCCTTCTGGCATAGAAATATGTTCAAGAAAAAATGTATAAGTAAACATTTAATGGAATTACTTAGTATGGCTGGGGAAATTTTGTTTTTCTCCAATTTGCTTTTCTTAGTAAAACTAACTATAAACATGCAAATTATTTCTGGACAAAGAGACAAAGTGAAAATTCAAATGCTAGCTAGTCCTCCTGTTTCTACAGCTCTTGCAATGCCAGTAAGTGAAGGGCACTCTGGATTCTGGAATCTCTAATAGAGTTTTGTTTTCATCCACCACTTAGCTTTTGTAGCATTTTTTTGTAACAGGAGCAGAGGCACAGGTGAAAAGATTCACACATGTTTCAGAGACACAAGAAACACTGAGCCGTCAAAGGCAATAGTCACAGTTTTTTTTTCTTCAAACCCTTATTTAAAACAGGCTGTGCTTGGTTAGAGGTCAATTCTTTGTTTGATGTCTTGAAATTGTGGAAGACTATCCTCTGCCCTCTGCAAACATGCACACACACAGTAAGTCACAAAGATGAAAATTGTTTATTTTGACAGTCTAATCCCAGAGCATGCCCCATGCCTTTCTTACAACATGATGAATAAAAAGGATTTCTGAAGTCATCACCTTTACTGCTGATGAAGATTTCAGTAAGTTTTTAATGTCTTTGTTGTGAAAAAGAAAACTTTAGTTACATTTGCATGTGGAAAATTCATATACCTTGGCAGAAAAGCATATGATTTATAGTCCTGCCATAAATTTTGATTCCTGTATACTGAGACACTGCACTCATGAATGTGTCTGTTCAGCTTCCATTCCAGGTAGAAGAACAGAGACACGTATCTTGGTTATCCTTTCCTTACTGGTAAACAAATTGAAAAAATGTGCTAAAATCCTACCCCACACAAACAACGTTGTTTAATCAAATAGGTCCTCTCCCTGTATATTGCCAATGTAGCATGACAGAAACATAATTTTTTTAGCTTTCTCCCTCTTTTTGAATTTTATGAGTCCATTTTATTCACACTTATTACATAGGCATCTCACTGTATTAAACTTCTGTCCTAGATAATTTTCAAAGGCAGAGGAATGAAATCATCCACAGAATAATTTTGTACTGAAATTCTTTTATTTCATCAGTATTTAATAAATGTGTCCCCACCTACTAATCTCACAGGGTTCATATTTTCATTAATAGATGCAATAAAGTAAATTTATTTCTCTGTCATTTTACTTTTTGATTTTTAGTTCACTAACATTTCTCTTTCATCTGGCAGATATGTCTGAATAGATTGAATTTACAGAGAATCATGTTTTAAAATACAACATACCAATACTGGGAGCTCTTTTCTAAAACATAGTAAATTTTGTTTTTCTATTCATTTACCTGATATAGTCATAGTTTAAAGACAGATAATCTTGGACAAAAAAAATGTTTTAAAATCTAAGAAAACTATCCTCTGACATACAACCACTAAAAGCATTTTTGTGCATCTACATTCATTACATTTAAAAGCTTGTTCAGTTAAGAAAAGATGCCATCCCTAGTCTTTCAAAGAAAGAAACCAAACCCATAAAAAGCACAGCTTTTCACTTTAGAATTTTGTTTACTACTGCCTAGTCTAATAATAAATGACATATTCATCTTATTCATCTGTAATTTTTTTTTATCCACGTAGGTTATGTTCTACACTTTATAATAAAAGGGGTGATATAAAATCCCCATTTAATAAATTCAACATTCTGGATAAACATTACCGTCATTCTACTTGCAGAACATAATTGATGAGTAAAATATTCCTAGTAAAGCATATTCAGAAGTTCAGAGGACAAAGCCCTTGCTCATGCCTCTGTTCAGAGCCTAACCTCCTATTATCACAACACTCTTTTCATTTTAAATAGTGTAATGTGTATTTTTAACACCACCTTCTTCTTGTTTATTTGTTTTTTGGGTTCTATTTGGATATAGTCTCAGAGAAGAGAGAATGCATACACATAACTTTGAAATAAATGGTATTAGAGAGGAGCACAGTTGTTGGCTTTCTAATACTCTCAAGGAACATTTCACAACAGAAATGTCTTGGTGCACATCAGCAGGTAAAAATACAATTACCTAATGTCTCCTGAGAAGAAAAAGACAAGAAAAAACCCTGAACCCACAAAACAATATTGTATCACCTTTGAAGTGCCATCCATGTACCACAGAAAGATGAAGAGCCCAGTGGTAGTCCCCCTGTTTGAAGGGATCACAGCCAGTTGCAATAAAGTACAGTCTTTGGCTCCAAGTTAATGCTGAATGCAGCCATGGGATTGAGTCCAGAGATTTTGATGTGTGGCGTGTTGTGTCTCTTCTCTGAGAGTTCAGAGACATGATTCCTTCTATCTGTAACTTGCACCATTTTTTTTTTTACAATGATTTAAATCCTATAATAAAAAAGAAGATTAATTTTACCACTCCTTTGTGACTCATGTGCATTCTTGCAAAGGATTACATCCCATATGAGGATACCAATGGCACAAACCAGTGGGGTGAGGAACATGCTCTGCTGTTCATCCTTTCTCTTTAGAAAGGTTTAAATTCTCCACCAGGGGAACTGAAAGTTCAGAGAATATACTGACTGTGACAATAATTAATAGTAAAGGAATTATTTTCTCTAAATGTGAGAATATGTATTTTTTATATGACCCTTTTCCCTGTTGGCAATTGTGGCCTTTAAAGCCAAAATTGCAGGAGTTTGGCATAAGCCACCTAGAAACCTTGGTTATAGATTTCCCTTGTCCTATGTGGTTCAGCCCTGTGCTTCATCTTTTTGAGAGCTAAAAGGTTTGTCCTATCAATTCATGGATCTATATATGCATTCTCCAGATCTACAAATGTTGTAAAATCAATTCACTGGAGATGCCCAGAGGATTAATAATTTAAATAAAAAACAATCAGTACTGAGACAGTGTTTCATAGGCAAAAAAGTCTTTTCCCTATACTATTTCCCCTTCTGGTGCATAAATAATTCCTCTAGCATTAGTGGAGCCATGCTAATTTATACCCACAGAGGACTTAGTCTCAAAAGTCTAATTTAGATGACAACACTGAAGTGCAAAGACTTACCATTTTTATTTGTATGTAAAGTACCAACACTCAAGTAGTTCTGTGTCATTAAATTATTTCTAGAAAATAAATTGCCATTTGGAAGATTTGCTCTTGGGTGAAATTATATCTTTTTGTATGACTTTAGACAGATGCAACGAGTTAATTTGAACAGCTGCTCTTCAGTTCCCTAATTTTATTCTCTCTTCTATCTCCCATATCACCTCTTCTGAGCATGCCTTCACCACATCTGACTGAAATAAATACATCCTTGGACAGTAACTCCTGCACCTTCCTGCAGTGCTCCCTTTGTTCTGAAGGGCCTTGGTAAAAAATGAGGTGGTAGGGCATAAAACAGATCGACGCCAGCTATAGCTCCTGGGACAGCTAAAAGTTGGATTATAAGAGGGCTGTTTTAAGCCATCAAAGCTCCTTCTTCCTCAGCTGTAATTTTTTTGTGACGCAGCACAGAATTTCACCCTGGGGTTTTTTACTGAATAGTGGTGGATTTGATAACAGTGTCACCTGCACACTGGACGTGTAACCATTAATGGGGCACTTAATTTCAGAGGAACCATGAGACTGAGACAGCTCATGGGCTTCTACTTTTCAAGCCTCCTGTTAGTACTTTCATAAAGGCTGTGTTTTGTATTCAGCAGCCACTTTTCTCTGCATTAATTGCTGGAGTATTTGCCTTAGTGGTACTTGAGGCATACTTCTATGTAGCTCTCCTCCCGCTCTGCTGCCACGCAGCCTTTCCCTGTGACAAAATTATTTTGAAATCAGCAGGACAGCCATGAACATACATAAATGTTTCTAAAGGTGAGAGGGCTGCCTTGTTTGCAAACGGTGAAGAAGAGAGGAACCTTGCTTGCCATCTGGAGAGGAAAAAAAATAAACCCTCAAAAACAGCCTGTATCAAGGTTAAGGCTAGTGTTATAGTTGATGTAACTGAAACATGTTATGTGGCCTGAAAAGACATCATGGACAGTGAGGCAAGCTATGAACTGATCCAGTTGCTTACTAGCATTATTTCTGTGCCTGTCATTTAATTTCAATATTCATCAATGCTTACCTTATGGCCCTGAGGAATACACTGTACTGCATTCTGCTTCCTATTTTGTGCAAGGCAGGTCCCCTTGGTGCCTCAGATAACACCGTGAGCAACTTGGTAATTATTGTCGTGGTGACCCAAATACAGGGTGGACCATCACAAAAGGCAGCTCTTTGTTTTGAGGAATCAGGTTTACATTTTTTAAGTGAGTTTAAGATATTGGGGCTCTGATGAGCACATTTACATAAGTATGCCATTTTTTATGATAAATAACTTGTTGGAGACTATTTTCTTTAGCAGCTGACTCTATTCAAATCAATTGAACTTCACATCCTTAATCATAACTTCGGGGAGGTTTTCTGACCTCAGACCTCTGCTTCATTTAGAATGTTTCCATCATTCTGTATTCAAAATATATTTTATAAATATATCAATATTTGTGATGTGTGCATGTGCCTGTTTTGTCAAGCCTACGCAAAGCTTGATTTTTTTTCCCACATTTTTCATGTTGCTATCAGCTGTACAAGAGAACTACATAAGGGTAATGAAAAGAGACAGGAACAAAAGGCTGCTGCTAGCTATAAGGATCCTGGGGAGGTATTTAATACTTGCAGCTTCAGTTTCTAGGCAGCTGGAGAGCTTCTTACACCTGGGGACTTGCCTTGGCTGATGGCTGGAAAATAAGAGAAGGATATTTGGATGAGATAAAATTCCAGTAGGAAACGGTGTGATGGTAAAAATCCATTGTGCAGATATTTATAGTCATGGCTTCACCTACAGGGCCATGTGGAGTGAGGGCCTTGAGGTCTCTGAGCCCTGCAGAAACATGCAGTGAGTGGCAATCCCAGCAGATATCCTTATGTTCTGAATAGGTGGAGAATGCATGTGAGAGAGAATAGACAGCAGACCACTTGCCTGCAGTCACTCAGCAGGTTAGTGGTGAGGTTTCTTGCCTAGCAGACCTGTTTTGTCCTGAACTAAATCTCTGGGCAGAACTTTTTCTGTGTAGTTTTTGACAAAAAATATAGACTGAGATCGCAGATACAAAGTTTGTCAGTCAGCCTACAAAATGAATTCGCAAGCAACCACAGTATTTTATAAGAATGTAGTTGTCATGAGTTTATAATGTGTCCCCAAACATCTCCATCAAGTCTTAGGAAGAGGTTCTGTGTTAAAATAGCCTTGTGAAATACTGTTAGGTATGAGTTTTGCAAAATAATTCCAAAGCAGTTAGAAATCATCACTGGGCAGCCCTTTCTTGAATGACACCCAATTTTTTACTGACAATCAGAATAAATTTGCCACCTTACTCTCTGGGAAGCCCCTCCTCCTCCTCCCTTGATAGTGGAAAAATGAAATTTATGCAGGTAAGGAGAAACGCTGTGGCAGTTGACTACTGTACTTAGGCCTCTTCTGGAACAAAATCCCTTACACTCCTTTGTGCCAAAATGTGTTACTGTTTCCCTGGCCCAAAACACTGAATTCTACCATGACCATGAGAGAGTTTTCACAGCAGTGAAAAAGCACGTGGCTCCATTCTTGCCTCTGTGCATTCATTAACTGTTAAAATCTGATCAGTTGTTTAAGACTGGGATTTGATTTGATCTCTTCATTTGATGCCCATGTGAAGCTACCATGTTCAGTAAGGGAACACCTGCCTACACTGGAAATCTGCTGCGGACCCTCAGTTTAGCTTTGTCTTCCACTTAGGAAGACAAAGAATTAGAATTATTAGGCTGTGACCTAATAATTACAAAACAAAAGAAAGATACATCTTGATTTTATTAAATGTCCCTGTGATATATTTCTAGCAAATAATAAATAACTAAATAATCCTTTTGGTCCATAAGAGGAAAAGCAACATTCACCCTGATATATTTACTTGAACCTGGGATGATTTTCCTACTTCTATCACAAGCAAGACAAAAGTAACCACTGGGAGTAAGAGATGTGCAAAACTGTAAGAAACAGAGTATATTAATAAAAAGTACTCAGTAGTGAGCCTATTACAGTATCTGTCCTCTCTCCTGTGCCACTGCAGAGCTAAAAGTGATTGATAATAACCTTGTAGTTACTGTACAATTTTCCTACAATTTTATCGTTGCAGTCATGGCATTGATCTACAGTTAAATGAGATAATTCCTGTGTGCTACCTTGCCAGTCTGCCAGGAGCAATGTACCAATTGTACCTGTAAAGTCACAAAAAAAAAAAAAGAAAAAAAAAAAAGAATACCTGCTTGAATCCAGGGCTTAATATAGAAGTTTTAGATAGCTACATTATGAAATTGCTATAAAGGATATTCTTAAGGTTGTAAGAGAAAAGTGATGAGGACTATTCAAACCTAGAAATTTCTATTAGTAATACTGCTTTTATCAGAAGAATGTTTAATAGTCTCTGCTTTTCTCCTTTCACTATATGAATCTTGCAAAGCCCTTTGGGGTGGAGGGGGGAGATGAAGTATGAAACTTTGTAACTGCAGTCTTACTTATAGGAAGTTCTAAGATATCAGAAAATATTTATACCACAATCTACAAACGTTAGACTATTAAAATAATGAAATAAGGTGGTTCTAAATACAAGATCTTTTATTTCTGCTTTATTTCCGATGGATCAAAATTCATGCTCTTAGAAATTTTCCTGGACAATTCCAATGAAATCCTACTTTGGACTAGAAACCATGCAGTTCAGTGAAAACTTTATGCAGCTTTCAGAGATATGTGTGGATCTTTCACCCAGTTTCTTCTCAACTGTCTTCTTTCACCCAACCCCCTAAACTTGAAGTGAAACTTTTGGGTCACAAAACCACACAGACCACCTCCTGCAAAGGTTTGCTAAAACCAGAACACAGTAAAACTCTCTGACTTCAAAAAGCTCTGCACTGTAAGTGTTGCTTCCTTCTCCTCCCTGGGTCTGGCTCACACTTGCATTAAAGGTTTTTTTCCATTTGGCAGTGTAAAATGGGGCCTCAAAAGGGGGACAGTTACTGTCACACGAGGTGTGTTTCCCTGTTGCTAACATGCTGGCTATAGAGGTGGCCAAATGGGCTAGGAGGAGTCAGAAGTTGCTGACCCAATAAATTCTGTCTCGAAAGGATGCATCGGGGGTGCCCTCAGGTTGCCTATGACACAGCTTTTTAATTCACAGTAGGACTGAATAATTTGGGAGTTTATGTCTTTGGAAATGAGTAGTGCTGAAGGGAAGGCTTCTGCTGGCAAGCAGGACTGTCACATCCACAAACTGTTGCTACCTCACAGATGCTCTTTGATGATCCATGTGAAATTAATGAGAGATTTCAGTCCAGCTCCAGGTAGATTTGAGAATTTTGTCCCTAGAGCCATTGCCACATGCCGTGTCACCTGCTGTTGATCTTATTAGTTATCTAAAAAGCTGAAGTGTTGGATGGTGAGACTAACCTGAGACCTGCATTACTTTTATAAGCTTTCACATGTCAGTTACCCAGAAAACATAGATGGACTTCTTAGTTCTGAAGCTTTCTACACAAAAGTAAATAAAAGACTATTAAACCAGAGGATTAAGGATAACAAACTGTATATTCTTTTTTTTTTTTTTTTTTTTGTCATTCTTCTTCTATATTCACAAAGAAGCAAATAAATAAATGCTGTCAAATTATTTTTTCTGTTTTTTATTTGAATTTTGGTAGTACCCACAATGTGTTAAGCACTGTCCTCATCTGTAGAAACATGGAGTTTGTTCCCTGAATACCTTTTGGTTTAAGACATACAAGATTTATATGTCTGATAGATTATTCAGCTTCCTTTGTGCCAGAAAACACACACTCCTGTAGAAAACATTGTTTCCAAGGTCCTGACTTTGCCAGCTGTTGGGCTTGTACAAGACCAAGGAGAGATTTTCCACTTACCAAAGAGGATTGTTCACCATAGGAAACTTCAGTAAGTGTGAATGTGTGGGTCTCTGAGGCTCTGCTCCTGTAAGCAATGAAAACTGTGCATAGCTGTACTCACCCAAGGATGCACACTCATTTTAACAGACTCATTTATTCAGCTGGTTAGATATTTTTATTGCATTAATCTGTTTCTCAGTGGGTCAAGAAGACACCAACAGCCAAAACCAGCCAAACAATTTTGAGAATTTGAATTGGTTTCACTAAACTCTCAACAAGTTTTTTTTCAACCACCTCGAAAAAAGCACCAGCCACCTCAGCTTTCTGCAATTTGGCCGGGGTAATTACAGGTTTGCCATTTTGTTTCAGCTGGGACAACCTCACTTCTGTCCATGCCTCTTTGCTTGTGTGATCTACAGCAGCCCTGATGTGCAGGTGGTGGCTGGCTGAAGGCACAGCTGGGAGGCTACCTTGTTTTCCTGGAGCTGGAAAGTTTTGCACCTGCTCAACGCTGTGCCCCCATACAGCACTCTACTTCTGCAAGTTGTGGTTTTGGTAAAATCACAGAAAAGAGCAGCTCTGGGGAGAGAAACATCTTCTCACATCCGGCTTGGTGAGTCTTTCTCCCCTGAGCCCTTTGTTTCTGGTTGGCAGCGCCAGGCAGTTTCCTGAGGCAACAATGACCGACTCCTGCCACAGCAACCAAGAGCTCAGCCTCTTCCTCTCCTGCCTGCCCTCATCTTGCAAACCAGATGAAGGAAATTAGAGAAGGCTGGAGGTCAGCAGTCATTTCAGCTGAGGAAAAAAGTCATGCTGTTGCCAAAGCTGCCAGTTTGATTGGACATGTTTGCCTTTTTTCTCCTGGAGCCAAAGCACGAGAGCCAAGTTGGTAGATCTGGGAGAGCAGCATGCAACATTCCTTGCAAACTTTTCTGCAATACGGGACATAATCATCTTTTGATAATCAGACATGTAACACATGTCATGAAAGGGAGACCTAAACTGCATGTTCGGACTATTAACTATTAGGAAGGATGAGAAAATTGTCTTTCCTGTGCAATTAATAGAACTGCAAATATTACCTCTCAAAACTGGCATAAGATTGATGTAATAATCTCTTTTAAAACCTTCTGTGAACCCATGTAGAGTTATCTCAGTTTCAAAGTCCTGAGAAGAAAATATTCACATCAGAGTAAAAGACCCAGCTGACCATCCGAATGCTGGGCACAAAATCTCTGGAGAAGACAGCATTATAATTTTAAATGGTGACTGCTGAACTGAAAAGCAAGTGAACAGTTAAGTTTGGCTCAAAGCCTGACTGAGATGAAATTTTAGACTGCAGAAATAAAATATTTTCTAAATCCCCAAGGTAATTCAGTGGACTGAGGAAACCAAAGGAGTCTTATTGATGAAACTCATGAGAGTTACACAGCTCTTTGCCCTGTGTCAACAGTTGGAAGGGTTGTCCACTAATCAAGTATTTATATGCTCAAAGAATCTTCTGGTGTATATATATGTGGTCACTGTGGAAAAGCCCTCTGAAAATTTCTGTGGATACCCTGACAGATCACAATTTAACAGCAGAACTCTCCATCCCAACAGCTGTTTAATGTTTTAGTTTGCTGCAACTGTGCTTAAAGCCCCACTAACCTGGGTGTCTTCTTGGTTTCTTTAAACTTGTAAACGTAATATGGGAATTATTTACTACATTATTTTGGTTAAGAAATGCAGATACTTATTGTTTAGAATGTCTTTTGCACATAGAATATTTCAGCAAAGTTTTAAACAGGGGGTTTAAAAGGACTGGTTCCATACATTAAACTACCTGCCAAATTCAGACACTGTTGCATGAAGCTGGACATATGCTGACCATGAACAAACAAACATGAGCTGGGAGTGAGCAATCTCCAATTTCAAAGCTGTGCAATCCTTAGTGTCATTTACAGAATGGTGGAACTAACAACCAAGGTTTTATCAAGGTATCTTTGGTACAAAGAAAAATTACTGAATATGAACCTTCTTCTGCTATTTCTTAGCATATGAGCAAAGTGCCACCATCAGTGTTTTCCATGCTGCTTCTTAGGATTACTTTCCAGTTGCTTTTTTTTTTTTTTTTTGTAAGTCAGGAAATAAGGGGTTGAGACTTGTAGAGATTCTCTCTTCTCAGCTGACTCTTTCTGAATGGACTTAGAAGGCCTTTTAAATGCCACTGAGGCATTGCTCTGAACACTGTTGGAGTGCCAGGCTGTCCCACAAGGCCGGCTCTCAGGAGAGAACCTGGAAAGGGAGTGGATGCAACAAAAGCAATGAAAAGCAGTTATGAGCACAGAGGCATATTTAATTCTCATTTTCACAGCGTGGTATTGGGGCAGACTGGGCTACAGCCTCTCTCCGGGAGAGAACTCGGACCTTCAGTAGAGTCAGTGCATAGGAGGGAGGGTGGCAGCAGGAGGCAGAACTGGGCACATGGTATCACACAGTTTCATTTTGATACCCAGGAAAATGGTCTTGAAAGCCTTTCTTTCCCTTAATTCTTGCTCCCTGTAATGAATTGAGGAAATTCAAAACCTAAAATGCCAACTAAATATTTGACAGAAACAAACCAAAAAGTCTTCTTTTAATAGTTTTGGTAAGTATTTGTAACCAGAAGTGATTTTTTTTTTTCTGGTGGGTGGGTACTTCCTATTTTGCCAAAAGTATCAAGACGTGAACATCCTTTCTGATGAGGAAAAATCCAGATCCTTTACAGGACTTGGTTCAATGTCACCAGCAAATCAAAGACCCCTGTGACTTGGCTGGGTTTGCTAACCATTGGTGTGCAGTTCAGCACAGCTGCAAGGGATTTAATTGTCAGAACTGTGAAATTATGTCAGAGAAGAAAGAATTAAAAGGGAAGTGAAAAATGGGGCAGAATAGTTTCTTTCTGACAAAACAGGCTGGCTTCTAGTGGGCAAGATGAAATATTTATATACTCATATCTCTGTGTACATTTATATGTGCATATGTGTGTGAGAAGGCAAAATTCTTGAAGGAATTGAAACAGTGCAGAAATACCTGGTAGAAAAGCAATGCATTTTGCTAATAAAATAACCCATTTTCCTTTCACTCCTGCTGTTACATTCCCTGCTGTGGCCTCGAAACCAGATGATTTTGAAAAACAAGAAACCTGATGCTGAATTCAGCCATGACTGAGTAAATCCAGAATAATGCTTTCAAGTTTCAGAGAGTGAGTGCAAATTTACACCCAGGGTCTGAGGACTGAATCCAGTCTGAAGCATTTAATTCCTACCAACTCAGTGTCCTGCTGCTTTCCTGAGGCTGAAGTCTGCTGTGCACAGCATTTTCTGTCAAGCAGTAAGAAGAGGTAAAGGGTGAGTTCTGCAGCTGGACTTGCAGACTCATGCTAGGAAGGCCAGCACAGCAGTCAGAACTTGAAAACAATTTATTTTAAAAATCTCACCCCCCGCCACCCCCTAGTCTCTGCAGGACCACAATTAGAGGAAATGGGGCAGGATACATTCAGACTGAGGGGAGTCAGAACAAGGCTGGAAGTGGATTAGAAGTTCAAGGGGAGACTGGACAAATACTTGGAAGAGACACCCTTTGAGTGTTACTAACAGACAAACCACATCAAACTTGGGAAATTCCCTGAGCTGAAAATAGTAAGAGGCTGAGAGGGTATTTGGATGTAACAGATCCTGACTGTCTCTCTTCTTACTCTTCCTTGGTGTCTGCTTAAGGCAATGGTGAAGAAAAAGTTCTCTGTAAGATGCATTTTCACCTGAACCAGTGTGGATGTTATTTAAACAGAGGGCAGAGAGGATCTGAGGACTGAGGGAGAGACAGTGCAGTGAGTGCAGTGAAGGCTGCCACATTTGGAGTCCTGTTTCAGGAGTTACAGGAAATTCCATTCTTCTTTTCAGTCAGTTTCAATTCAAATTTTCCACACACTAAACTGCACTTACATTCACATAATTTTCAGCTTTCAGATTTCAGTCTGTTGAGTATATTCCATCTGCAGGTTGGCAAATCTGCAGGTAATTAGGTCTCCCTTGTAATTATATTTCCAGTTAATGTTCCATTAAAGACAAATGAAAAGAATTCCCATCTTCTGCTTAAGTAGTGATAGCACAAAATACAACATTTCATAGTGTTTGAACAAACAAACAGTTCCATTTGCCAAGGTGAGGTGCACTTGTAATACCAAGTAGACCTCATTAGTTTAGGTCTTCAGGTATATACAGGTTTCCTCCCAAGAACTTCACTGTTTAGTGAGTGGGTAACCCAGGAGAAAAGCAAAGCCAGCCTTGGGGTGAAGCATCAGACTCACTATGAAACTATGGGATCCTCTTCTTGCTGCTTTTCAGGGCTGTTGTGAGTGCCATGGAAACCAGGATTTCCACAGGATTTGATACTGAGTTTTGTTTCCCAATCTGAAACAGCCCAAGCCTAACTTCTTTAGAAGAGCTCACAGGTGTGGCTGCAATTTCTGTGCCTGATGGCAGAGAAGGCAGGCTGGTGAAGAGCTCAGGGTGTGTAGAAAGGTGACAGCTGATGGCATCTCACCAGTTCCTACCCACTTTTTGAACCAACGTGGAATAGAGTACATTTTGAATTGCCAGCATATAAAATGCAGAAAACAGTACTTTTCTTTCACTGCATGGTGTGTTAAAGATACAAAGCGCTGTTTAAGACTAAGTACTCAGAAAAAAGCTCCAAACCTTAACATAAAGACATCACTGCAAAAATAAATGGAATATTATCATCCACATTACAGTAAAGATGAAAAAACTATTCTCTTCTCCGAGGCACAGGGCATCAAGCACTCCCTCCCCCCCCCCTTATGTATTTAGCAGGGAGAGATGAGGGATGAGATGGAGTTGGGAGGGCATTATACAGCTCTGTATTTTGCATTTGCACTACTGCTAAAAGATTTTTAAATAGCCTTTTTGATTTGTAACACTAAGCTGAAGGTCTAAGCCTGGTGATTTTGTGCTGGCTAATACAGCATTGTTTCATCCCAGGCCATTCAAGGGTGCCCGAAACAATTTTCTGTTCTCTTTTGCTTGTAGACAAACAGGGCAGGGGAAAAAATATCTGGGAAAAAGGGGCTGACAGCCTCAGTTACCCAGAGATATAAAAGATCTTTGGTAGCAAAACTTAATTCTAGAGTCTCTTGAGACATAAACAGTACTATTCTGGGAAAAATTCGGGGAGAGCAAAAGATCTCATTCAACAAATGATTAAACAAATACTGTGAGCAGTGAATGAGTATATGAAAGTCATTGGATTAAGAACTAAAAATCTTGGGACTCTGAATTTCCGGAGCAAGTAAAGATTTTCAGTAGAATGCCATAGAAATACACTCTTGTGTGGTTTTTTATTGATTACATAATGCAACTTATTTTGTTTCCATTAGCTGCAGAAAATTTACCTGAACTGTGGGAACTGTCAGTGAAGACTGGCAGTATTTCCTTACCTTCTTGAAGCCCTTGTAAAATTTCCTGAGAAAGCAGGTACTGTTCACATACAACAGCCCTTTTTAAAGGTCATCCTATCAGCTGGATCCCTTTTTTCCCCTCCGTTATTCCCCGCCTCCCCCACAGCAATTATTAAACTGCAGCCTGTTAAATTACAAGATCTTTACGTTTCACCACATTGCATCCCAAAAAATCATCAACTCTGATCAAGAGTTGTTCTCTTTCTCTGTAGTGTCACATATAACCACGAAATTTGTTGTGCGTCGTTTCAAACCGGGGGAAAGGGGTGGACCAGAAGCAGAAGTCCTTGTCGGAGGAAAGCTGGGATGCCAAGCTTTCCAGTTTCATGGCTGAGCCGAGATGCCGGCAGCGCGTTCCGCGGGGAGCGCTTGGCGGAGGGCCGGGATACTCCGGGATGCGCCGGGATGCGGAGCCCTCTAGCGGTGGCCACCGCCTCCTTCCCCTCTTATTCCTTTTTGTCTGGATGTCATTGGTTGTCACAGCTCACAGACAAATTCCGTGTCGGGCAGGGTGCGGTGCCATTGGTTTCTCCAAGACCAATGGGCTCGGTAGATTATTTTTTTATTATTTTTGTCGAAATGGATCTGGCTGGAACAAGGCTTTCTGCTCTGGTTTGTTTTGATTCTAAATCCAAGTATTCTTATTCAAGCGCTGAACAGGGATCAACTAATCCTGTCCCTACAGGAAAACATATACCGTGTTTGAACCCTTAGAATGCACCTAAGTAGCACTAGCCAGCAAACAGGCATTTTTATTTTATTTATAGTTTCCCTCTTTTTAGCCTTTGGGAAAAAACTAGGAGCAACCTGGTCCAGTGGAAGGTGTCCCTGCCCATGGCAGTGGGGGTGGAACTAGTTGGTCTTTAAGGACTTTTCCAGCCCAAACCATTCTGTGATTCTATGATAAAACCCAGTTTACTGGCAGTGAAAGTCCAATTAATTGTGATATTGTTGGTATGTACAGAAAACACCTTGTAAGGAAGAAATTTATGAAGCACCTGAATCTGGATCTCAAAACTTGATTTGATCATGTAGTTTTTGTCTCTTTTGGGCAGAGAATAACTCACAAGTTAATACAATTTTGTCTGTCTTTGAAGCGATATAACCTTGACCCCTTCTTTGTCAAAATAGTTAATCTGCAGTTTATAGTACCTTATGAGTCCTGCAGGCAAATAGTAATTCTCCAGAGTGCTCTCATCCTGTATATTAATAAGGCTAAATGAGGATCCTCTTTATTGCCCATGGCCTTTCTGAAGTATCTTCAAACTAGCTCTTCTCCTTTTCCACACTCCAGTGGACTGTGGAAAATGAAGACTTGATATCATGCACTGGAATCAATGCAATGGGAAAGACTGTTAAAATTCTTTGCTACAAAATCATAGACCCTTGTCACTACCCTTTGCTATGGGTACACTGTGCCCTTGCAAAAATTACCTTGATGTGCAAGGTCAGCTGGCTTGCCAATAGATCATACAAGAAGGCTACCTTGGGATACAAGTGAATAACAATCCAAAGGTAATTGTTTCTTTTCAAGTGGAATAAATCAATCCTAATTGTCTGCCATAGTAACACAGATTTTGAGACATGTCAGTAGTTCCTGTGTGTGTGCTCCCATTACACAAATTTGTGTTTCCCGTCTGTTAGGTAGGAACACCCATTCAGATTTCTAGTCGTACAGTAGGTGAAATATATTTTCATAGAATCATAGAATGGTTTGGGTTGGAAGGGGCCTTAAAGATCATCTAGTACCATCCTCCTCCCATGGGCTGGACACCTTCCCTTGAACCAGGTTGCTTAAAGCCCCATTCCAACCTGGCCTTGAACACTTCCAGGGATGGGGCACCCACAATGTCCCTAGGCAACCCAGGCCAGTGCCTCATCATCTCCACAGAAAATAAATTCTTCCTAAAATCTCATCTAAACCTACTGACTTTCAATTTAAAACCACTCCCTTTTTTCTTCTGGTGGAAAGGTGTATACAGCAATTAAGCATTTTAGAGATAAATATACCCAGTATATGCCAAAGCAACAAATGTGTATCTGGAGCTTTGGCTTGGGTTTCTGATGGCTCTAACTATTACCACTCCAAGTTGTTTTTAAAGATTGCAGTAAAAGGTTTATGTTCTGTATGTACTAGCATGGGTGACTTGTAATAATGTCAAGTTACTACTCCAAAGGTGTAGTGCCATGTCCAGCACTGATTGCTCCAGCAAATGAGTACTCCTCTTCACTAGAGTCATTTGTAATCACATAACAGCTTGACTTGCAGTCTGGAAAAGCATAGTTTTGTCAGATTGGTTTATGCCACTACATCTCTCACCATATTTTCAGAGATTATGACAGCTGTTGGTTTCATATTTACTCCCACATTTTTCTGTACTTTAAACAAATGTTGTTTCCTTCTTTACTCTGAATGTTCTAGATACTGTTGAGGTATTCTTTCCTTTAAAAAAAAATCAACCGAACAATAATGTGTATTATGAACATGAATTATTTTCTTTTTTTGTAACCAGATTTAAAAGACTTTTTTCTTACTTGCTCAAAGAGCTTCTCCTTCTTCTGTTCTATCTCAGTGATTACAATAATTTTGCTGGACACTTCCAAAATTGGAGCAGAGTGGGGGTTTTTGTGATTCTGTTATTGTTGGCTTTTGTGGGGGTTTTTTGGTGGTTTTTTTTTTGTTGGTTGGGGTTTTCTTTGGGTTTTGTATTTTTTTTGTGGGGGGGTTATGTTTGTTTGTTTGTTTTGGGTTTGGATTTTGTTTGTTGTGTTTTTGTTTTTTTTTTAAGAACTTCTGCACTATTTTATGGGCTGATTGAGTAGTTGTGACCAAATACTGCTGTCTGAAGCATATGTGGGCTAGGGATTGGCTTCAGTATTTTTGGGTTGTATCTTGCAAAGGAGCAAGAATTTCCAGAGTCAGTGCATTATGAGTTCCTGGAAGGGGAAATATTAAAGACCAGAAGCTCTTCTACCTAAAGAAGATGTTACTCAAAAAAAAGAGTAAAAATCTGAATGATTGGGGAAAATTAATGGAGAATTATTGCACCAGCAGGAAATTATGAGTTAGGGCAGTAAAAAAGAAACCTCAAATCCAAAGTAATTTTCAGTGCAGAAATAAATTCTGGAACTTATTGCCACATGATACTGATAACAGAAATGTAAATGAGTTTAAAAAACAATTAGACATAGTAATGAAAAAATATTTCACATGGATAGAATTGTTGATGGCCCAAATTTTTTAAGTCAGAGGAGAACAGAGCTTGGAGCTGTGAGAAGAGGATGAGAGCAGACACTTATGCAGGAGAAATCAGCATTTTGGGTACAGTTTTTGTGTAACTGTGGCTGTGAATAGGGAAAACATTACTATTTGTCCAATGCTACTCATAAGAACTATTGTCAGATTTCTCTGCTTCTGGAGCAGACAAGCAGAGGGAAACCTTGCTTGCAGAAGAGAGCTCATGTACACACACACAGACACAAAGACCCATAGATGCAGTGCATTAAACTCTTCAGGTGATCAAGGGAAACTAATTCTAACCCCTTACTCTGAAACTCAGTTTACTTCTGCAATCTCTTCAATTCGTGCACCTTCAACAAACACTGCACTCATTTACAGCTTCTGCTGAATTCTGACACTTCTGTTCTTACTGAAGTAATGCATCTCCAGCCCTTTGGTTCTCACCTCAGCTCTCACACTTTTTTGTGTTTATCCTGTTTGACATAACACCTCCTCTTTCCTGAGAAGGACTGTGCATATGTAGACTCATTCACCTTTCCGAATTTATGCTTTGACTCCTGAGTTGTTCCTGGACCACAAGCAAACCTGAAGATGTAATGGGCAATTCTTAACCATTGCTGTAAAATTTTTAGTTCATGCACCTGTAGATGTTGGTTCTATTTTCCAAATACAGAGCTCTGAGGTTTTCTCTTGAGTAGTCTCTTATAACAAATTACTGCAGCTCAGATTATGAGTTTTTAATTGAATTAATGTTTTTTTCTGGCAGTAACTATTGAAAACCATGGCTGATATCCTGACTTCTTTAAATTAGTGGAACAATGACTCTGCCTAGATAGAAATTCTGTGTTAAGTTTGCCAAGTATTTGAAAGACAACTGTAAGTCTTCTCTGTTATATAATTTTTAAAAAGCAACTTATCTTTGTTGGTCTCTAGTACAATTGATATCTATAGTGTTATTAAGGATGTTAAAATGCTATCAGATTTCAGCATAAAGTGATGTGACAGTTCATGTTCTGTAATCCCATTTGTTTTTCAATGTTTGAGTTTTGCATATTTTAATTTGTTTACAAGGTGCCCCCAGGTAACTACTTTTTCACAGTGTGTGGTTTTGCTGATGAATTATAAGATTAGCACAAATTCCAGATACATTTTTCTTAATGAGGAGATCTTTCTAATTTGATGCCAGGGCCTGTTTTTAATTAGTTAAGGCAATGCAAAATAAATAAACTCAACATACTCATACATCACATTGATTGTTAGTATTAATAGGATAAATAAGGAGCTGACTAAAAAAAAGAAAATTCATGTTAAAAAAAACAAACCAAAAAAACAAACAACAACAACAACAAAAACCCAAAAGCCCACCAAAAAAAAACCCAAAAAACAAAAAACCTTCTATTTTTTATGTCTACAGTTTACATTAAGATTTCATTCTTCCCTGAGAGCTGACCATTAAGTGAATGCTTTCTGTGTGTTAAGTATGTCAGACAACTGGAACACTGCAATAATTTGCCTATGAATAATAGTTACCCTACCCCTCCCAAGACCTTTAATTTTTGATAAGGAGGTATGACTGATACCAAGAATGGGACTAATTTAGTGGCAGCTCTGAAACATAGTGATTTAGGCATTTATTTTCCCCAAGCAGAAGGTGGACATTTCTCCACACCTGCCTGTAAAGTGAATGTTCATATAATTGGGGCAGTCTGGCAACAAACAGGTGCAGTATACAGGCATGTTTAGGTGCAGAAGATCAAGAAAAGGAGATGAAAGAAAGGCCATGCCCTCCTGGTGGAAGACAGCTAAAGACCCTGTAGCCTCTGTGAACCTACTCCACAACAGACTGAGCACAGTCCTAGTTTGAACAGTGCCTTTTCCACTGGGTTATTTTAGCTCTCTGCTGTGGAGAATTTCTCCTGACATTTCTGTCCTCTTCACAAAATATTTCTTAGCTGAATTTCTTTTTACAAGTGCCTGAGTTTTTTGTGAATTACATCCCTGCTTGCAGCTTTGCTGGGCCTCAGAGGTTCTTTTGCAACCAAGGCGAGCGGTACCCAGCGCTGCACGACCCATAGAGCACAAACGTGCACTGAATACTGAAACTCAGCTGATCCCCGGGGATCGACCTTGCGGGCTTGGGGTTTTTTAGGAAGGAGGAGAAAAGTACCATAGACTCCTCTAATTGAAAAATAAGGGTCTTCCACTTGTGTAGTGTTGTGACCCATACACTGGGCAAAATCATCCCTGTGTTTCATAGATTTCACCCTCATCTGTTTTTCATAATATGCTTTTCCAAATTTTCTATTTTCATTATCGGTGACTTATTTTGTTGCTAGCCGATATCTTTTATCAAAAAGGGCAAATTGTTGTAAAATGTGGGCTTGTGTTGCACTTTTGCAAATTGTGGGTTGATTCTGAAAAGACCAGATCCTATTACTGTGTAGTCAATGTCAGATTTACCAACATGACCTTATCTTTCTGAACAGGATGAGCTTTGTCATTGCAAAGGAAAAAAATCTGCATTTGATTTTGAATGGAAAATCTATACTGATTATTTCCTAAAATATATATTCTGGAATAATGATTACAATTGGTCTGTACCTACACTGCAGCTACTGTAGAGTTTCACCCAAGATACATTTTTAACACTTTTAATTGACTGTTACTTACACAGCTAAAAATATGTATTTGACTGAAAGTATTTATGACATAAATACCTCAGAATTAAAAATAAACCAACATAATTATGGAAAGGTGTGTATGAAGCTTGAATTTCAAGGGATGCAAATATTGCAGCCATCTAACTTACTTTTTCCAATGTAATAAAACTATAATTAATAACAACATAATTGTCTGTTCCCATCATCTAACTATACTATGCTGTGAATGCTACTGGGTAAATGTAATTGAAATGTCAGACTTTATATGAATTTGTGATGTAATATGTAACAGAACACATTAAATGAACAATCAATACAATAAAAATAGTTAATCAGAAAGTAATCTGAATCAACCAAAAGGGATACATAAATCTCCTTTTGCTTGTGTGACACCATACAGCCAAAAAATAAAAAGGAAAAGAAAGACTGGAGATGTGTTTTAGAGTTAATCTTCTCACCTAGAGTGCCTCCTGGTCATGTTATTTTGTGATGTACATGACTGAAAGACAAGCTCTGAAGTAAATGTCATTGATGACATTGACAAACAGAAAGATCTTTAGTTAAAACTCACAGAAATAACCCAAAGAATGTTGCTCTTGCATGTCACATCAGTTTGGAATAACAATTTACATGGAAAGTTAATGTGCTATTCTGTCTAATTTCAGAATTTCTACATAGACGCCACCAAGAAAATGTGCTCAGATCAAGCTGCTGATGTTTTGGAATTGCAAGTTAATTGTCAAAATGATTTGGTGCATCGTGAGAATAAGGACATGACTGGGAAAGCTACACTAGTGGAAACTGCTGTGACTAAAGGTCAGTTAAGCTTTATGGTTTGAGCTATTAATACAACAAAGCTTAACCCCAGCCCTAATGAAAATTTGACATACAGGAGTATCTTGTGTGATTTCACTTGGAATCTGTGGCTTAGTCAAAAAGGGATGAAAAGTGAACCTTTCTGTTCTTCCTCCATAAGTGCTGTAAGGCAAATTCATCCGAGCTCTCAGCAGCAGCATGGTATTAAACTCTGTTTGACACTGCAGCATGAATATTCAGCAGTTTTTAGGAACAGACAATTGGAAAACGTGTGGTGTCCTTTTGCTTTACAGTGATGCTTACATACAATCTGCTATTAAAAAATACCTGTCCCAAAATGTTTTGAGATGAGAAAGCCATTTACATTAAAGATAAAGAGATGCCTTCAACTAATTCTTTTGTATTTTGAAGAATAAAATTATACTGAGCAAATTACTTGACCAATAATTGTTTTAAAAGTCTCTGTTTGTATTTCCCATAATTTTGATAGACCTTTAGTTTTTCTACTTATCTTTCAAGTTTTTCCTTTTTCAGAAATGAACCATACTGAAGTTGAAAAGCTAGATGATAAGACGATGAATCCAAATTTATTATATATATTTTTTAACTTTGCCGTTAATATAAAAAGATTGTTCTCATTAATCTCTCAGTCACAGGTTATATTTGAAATATGAACAAATCACATTAATTAAAACACTGGAACATTTGGAAGACTAAAGCACAAATATTCATCCTCACAGTGTTTGTTAATTGATAATTGGTATCAAGAGAAGAACTTCCTATAAATTCCTCTTTTTTGTTGTCATTCAGTATGTAAGACTTCTAAACAGAGTTTTTTATTTGAAGCTATGTGTGCTGAAACTTCTAAAAGCTACATAAACCATTTTTCTGGAGAAGAATTACAGTGTCATGTTGAATATTCACTAATCCTTATTGCTGTGGAAACTGATAATTTGAAGACTGATTATTGACTGATGTGTTTAATCCCAGCCAGCAACCAAGCCTCACACAGCTGCTTGCTTATTCCTCCACCAGCAGGATAAGGGGAAGAACTGGAAGGGCAAAAGCCAGAAAACTTGTGAGTTGAGATAAAGACAAGCAAAGCAAAAGCCACTCACACAAAGAAAAAACACACTCAAACAAAAAAACCCAAGGAATTAATTCACTGCTTTCTGTGGGCAGGCAGGTGTCCATCTCCAGCACAGCAGGGCCCCTTCACATGTAACAGTGATTTGGGAAGACAAGCTCCATCACTCCAAATGTCCCTGCCTTCCTCCTTCTATCCCTTTGCTCACTTTGGGTCACCTGAACCAACTGTGTCTCCTCCCAAACTCCAGTGCATTCCCAACTTCCCTTGCCAGCCATGGCAGAGTAAGAAACAGAAAATACCTTGGCTCTGTGCAAGCCATACTCATAAAAAAAGCCCTTGCACATTAAAAAAATCTCCATATTATCAATCCTGTGTTCGGCACAAATCCCAAACAGCCCTGTACTACTCAGTGTAAGTACAATTAATTCTGCTCCAGAAAAAAACAGCGTGATATTTTGGTATCTGCAGATTTGAAATATAATTACAGATTTGTTATTTTGTGGCTTTGAAAAATCTCTTTTCAGGCTATGTTCTGTCACTGTTTAATAACTGGATTAGATTTTATAGGGATAATTATTGAAGCTTATATGTTAGCAGCTACAAAGGACAGTAACCTCAGTTTAAATCCCATAAATAAAAAGGAATACCAAAATAGGTTAACGTGATACTCATTTTTTGTCAAGAGCATTTCCTCTAAATCTCTGAGGCTTCACTTTGAAAAGCATTGTCTGGGTTACAGGGATTAATTGGATCACTTGCATGGGTTAGTAGGCAGACATGGGAAGCAGAAGAAACACACCTGAAGAAAATGTGACCAGGGCTTCTTTGAGAAAGAAGGAAGACATAAAACTTATGCTGAAGACTGGCTTGTTCACAAGCACAGAAGTCAATGCTTGAGTAGGTGCTTAACTTTGTTGGCCTAGACTCCTCACAGACAGGAAATATTGTGAAGAGTCTTTAAATATTTTTCTGAAAGCAGCTTCTCAGTTTGTGCAAAAAGGGAAGTAATGGAGTCACTTCCTGTGCCTGTTATGGGAACTACACAGCAGTTTCTGAACTGAGATCCTTGGCTGAGAAAAGCAGTATGGACCCACTGTTACTGAGGCTTCAGCTCAAACACAGGACTGGGAGGTCACTTGTTCTTTCCATTTTCCTGCTGTGAGGGTATTTGTTACTGCTTGTGTTTCTTTTGTAACTGGGCACCACTGAGAAGTATCTGTCTCCATCTTCTTCCTGTCTTCTCCTCAGGTACTGATATCAGTGATGAGATCCTCCCTGAGCCTTCTCTTCACCAGGCTGAACAGTCTAAGCCTTCCCAGCCTCTCCCTCTATTTCAGATGCCACAGGCTCTTGATTGCCTTCATGACCCTCTGCTGGACTTGCTCCAGAACATCCATGTCCCTCTTGTACTGGGATCCCAGATCTGGACCCAACACTCCAGGTGTGCTCTCACCAGTATTATCAGGGGGACAAGGATCCCTGCTGGCACCACTTTGCCTAATGCAGCCTAGGAGGTGATGGACTCTTCTGCCACAAAGACACATTGCTCGAGCATGGTCAGCTTGTCTTCCAGGACCCTAATGTTTTCCTCGGTAAAGCTGCTTTCCAGTCACTCTTCCCCAGCCTGTGTTGGTGCATGGGGTTATTCTTCCCCACGTACAGAGCCTTGCATTTTCCTTCATAGAACTCATCAAAAGTCTTCTCTGCCCAGTTCTCTAGCCTGTTCAGGTCCCTTTGGATGGCAGCACAACCATCTCAGCTGCTCCTCCCATTGCAAACTTACAAAGGAAATCTTGATCCCATTGATTGTTCCATTAATGAATCACTGTGTCTGGAGCAGGCACCCACATCACTCATATTGGTCTCTCCATTAAATCCCGACCCAGAAACTCTCAGGAGGCTCTTCACTTGTCCCTAGGCAGAGGGCTGCCTCTGTTACCCACGGTTCCAGTAAAGTGCCCTCCTTCTGCTTCATGCTGCTTGTTAGCCCATGCAGTTTGTGGTTCTGGACACCAGAAAACAGACTTGGATTTTTGGCAAGGGTTCCAGGTTTGGACCTTCTACTGAACAAGTTTCAGTACTATGGTGAAACGATATTCCTGACTGTCCCATCTGCCCTGCTTGAAGTCTGTCTTCCTTCTCTCTCTTTATTCATTCAGAGGTATTAGCATTAGTCTTCTGTCCATCCCATTGTCTTATTTATATGTCATTGAAAAATCTTTTTCAGAATCTCAAGAAGCACTTGATTTTTATTGTGATTTTTCAGTTTCTAGCACAACCCTGTTTTCCTTAGCCAATTCTTCATTTGTTCTTAATTCTGAAACAATCTAATTGAGAAGAATGTTTTTTCTAGGGCCTTTTTCAGCTTTGAAAATATATTTTCTTGGTTGTTCTTGATCTATTTCCTTTGGGCCTCATTCCATCAAGATCCTAATATTTGCTGTGACATCCCTTATGAGAAAGCAGATTTTACTTTTTCTGCTTTTCTACCATGACCATATGTGAGTTGAGACTCACATATCAGTAGTCATGGTAGATTGATGACATAACTCCTGCTTCTAGTAGACATATTTTTTTAAAACTTTAGGTATCAGTTAGGCTTATTTTTTCCCATGTATTTATTTCCATGATTTTATGGCTGGAGACCCGAGCTTTGCAGGTAGCTTTGGGTGTATGACCAGGAGTATTAGAGGGAAAAAAATGGTGTTAGGACTGCTGAAGGCTTGCATGACTCTGGTACTACACAGATTTACAGCACTAACTTTTCTGTCTATCTGAGTTCTTAGCCATGTATCTGATTCAAAAGCTCATCAGTCACAGGTCTCCTGCTTCATTTCTAATAAAAATTGCAATTAGTTAATTTGAAGATCATCCTGTTTACTCTTTTGGCTTGGGCTACTCATGGAACACCAGATAAAGGATAGCTTTTGTTACTGAGGATTCCAAACAAACTTCTAGTACCCCTCTTAGTACGCACAGAGAAAATCACAAAGTAGTATCATAATGATATACTTCTTTTGCAAGACTAGGAAACTGCTTCTTATTTAATTGCCTTGGAGTATATCCCGTTACCAACTCTGTCCAAATTGGAGTATAGTGTGAGTTTGAACTCAGCAGATGTAACCCAGTCCAAAGAACAGTATACCGACACATTCAAATCAAAGTTAAATCTTTTTCTGAAAGTTGTATGTTAGCATAGGCCAAAATTATTTGGCTTGATTAAAAGATAACTGCAGAATTATACAGGAAAGTGGATTAGATTATGGAACAGTTCTTCCTAGCCAGCCAAGGAATCCCCATGAGTCCACTGCTGCGTGCAGCAAGCTTGCCTGTTCCAGAGGGTGTACTCTGCTCTGCTAATTCAAAAGATAATGGATTAGAAAATATGTCAAGACTAATAACACAGACACACTCCTGTGGGTTTTGAGTGGGAGGAAATGCACCATTCACTGACTAATCTTTAAACTTCTACTGATGAATGTTAAGCCACCCTCCAAAGCACCAACCTGTTTCAAATTCCTAATAAGGATGTTGAATCTGTACTCTCAAAAATCCCCCTAGTTACAGAGACAATTTCTATTTCTTACCAAAGGCCAGATAGTTTTGAAAAGAAAAACATGTTTTTTCTCTGTTTTAAAGCCTCTATTGTCTTTCTTTACAGAGTTCATGTTAATAAAGATGGGAATTAATATTCTTATTTCTAAGGAATAGAACCTTCTTCCTCTGTTGTAATTAAACCTGAATAGGCCACTAAAGATATTATCTTATTTTCTTATATTTGACTGATTTGAATTAATTAAAAATGGTAGCAATATCTGCAGGATAATAACCCTCATCAGAAATCTGCTGTATCAGTTTTTCTTTATCCTTGAAATTTATTCTAAGTGGAATTTCTATAACACTATGTAATCTTCTTGTTCATGGCATAGGTTTCTAAAATAGTTACAATTGGCAACAAAACAGTGTTTATGCTGATTTTGTTCATTGATGTAAGGATATTTTAGGGAAAGTATTTACATATTGTGCCTTTAGTCATTTGATTTAGGAGGCTAGTGGGTTGAAGAAAGAAAAAGAGGATCAGACCTTCTGTTTGTGCTTTAGGTGCACATACGTCTACTAAATTTTCAAAGATGGTTTAAGAAATTTCTGCCCCTGTAGCTTGTTGTCCCATTAGTTAAGACAATATATTTGACTATGGCACTGTGCTCTAAAACAAATATTAAAATTATTTAAACATAGTAACCCAAAAAATTAAAACAGATTGTAAAAATCTGAATTATCTTTAAAAAAAGAAAAGCTGCTCTTTTTTATGATGTCACAGGCATTTTATTAGTGTTCTGAACTAGGCGCATGAGAATAAACAATATGAATTAGGAATCTTTCCCCATATGTGTATGTGACAACTCCCTCCAGCTTCCCCACTCAGCCCAGTCTTCGATTCTTTGGCTACCATGGCCTTGTAATTTTCTTAAAAAAAAAAAATCAAAAAACTTCTTGTATTTTCATCCGTAAACACAAAATTTATCCTTGGCTGACAATTCTTCTGAGGTATGTTTTAAAAAAGGCAAGAGAATTACTTAAAATATGAAGATCATACCATTTTATAGGATGTGAGTACACTTTAGTAAATGATATTGAAATGTTTCCAATCAGCTTTGCCTTCAAGCAAACCTAACTTGTTTTACAGCAGGGGAAAGAGAGCACAGGTTCTGAATCCTTCTGATTTTACTGGTTTATTAGATATGACTGATTTTAATTGCAGTAGTATTCAGAGATTTCAGGCAGTAACTTAAGTGGTTGCAAGGAGGAGGTATGACAGTGTTAAACCAAAGAGTACTTCATGTCAGTGCCTTTTCCCACTCTCTGGAAGTGCTGCCTGGCTCCCCCAGTCCTGTGCAGAGCAGCACTTGAGTATCTCTGATGGTGCCCTGAACCCCACTCTGCATCCTCTGGCAGGAACTTCTGATGAGGCAAGAAATATGAGATTGTTTAAAACTTGTGACAACCATTTCTGATCTGCAAGAGCTGTTGTTACACTGGGGATTTTTTTTTTTGTATGAGACAGTAATGAAACAGTGGAAACCATTGGAAATGGTCTCAAAAAAGTTCAATAAAACCAGCAAGACAGACTAGAAACAAAAACTGACAAAGAAAAAAAATTAAAAGGACAGTGAAAGATGTCAACAGTTGTCTCTGTCAGGAAATTTAAGTCTTTTTTTAAAGAAATTAAGACTACACTTTTCCAAATATTAGTTTAGGGGATTCCAGAGGGAGATAAATATTACCCATACCTTAAATCTGACCCCACAGTTTATGTGAAATATTTTGATTGTGGCACTTAACAGTTTTTAAAGATCTGCTGCATCACCACATGAAGCAATGGTTGATGGATATCAGCCCAAGGAATAGTCCATTAGTTTTATGGGCTCTGATTCTTCTATCACTGATCGGCTTTCAGCAGCACTCCCTAAGGAATTAGTTCTCATTAGCACAGAGTGCATCAGAACCAGGCTCACAGCAAATAAAATGCTGCTGTTCATAAAAGTGTTTGGTTTATGTATATACCTTTGGTTCTGTGCATTTCCACTTAAATGATGAGCAGAATTAAGGATGTGGTTCTACTCTGTTGAGTTCATAACGTTATTATGCAGAATATTTCTCAGCTACTTTTTCCAAGTAAGGCATAAACAAACAATAAATGTTGTGTGGCTGAGTGTTAATTTACACAGCATTAAAACTGATCTGAAGTATTTATCATAGCTGTAAAACTGTGTTATGGTCACACAGGTAGAGCATTTAGGTGTGCAGAGTTGTACATGTACATGAGTCGGGGTCTCTAGCATGTATTTCATTCAAGCAAAGGTCTTGGTTAGTCAGGTGACTTCTGCTCCTTCCTTTTGAGGAAGGGCAAAATGGAGACTTATGACAACCATTTCTGACCTTGAAATTTGCGAAAAATGGCAAGTATATTCCGAGAAAAAACAATATATCCTATTCACTTGAGGATACAATTGAAATTAATGGAAATTTTTAGTCTGCAGAGCACTAGCCTTCCACTATAAAGGCAAATGTAATTACAGAAATTGTTCCAGGAAGAGCAGAATTAATGAAATTTGGTTTAATAAGTACTCCGGACTGTTGTCCCCTGATGCTCCTCTCTGTCTTTTTTGATAATAACCAAAACTCTCCTTGTAGTGTTCCTATCAAAAGGAAAAGAGCAGGTCTGGAGCTATGTGTGTGTTGAGTGGCCAACCAATATGCACATGCTGATTTATCCTGCTGTCTGCTGCCAAATGGAGTGGATAACAGCTGTGTTCTGCATGCTTCTCTTTCAATAGAGGAACTAATTCAACTCCAGCTTTTGTAACCATGGTGAAACTTCTGTCCCCTTTTCAAATCTGACTGAAATTGGCAGAAATAAACTTGTAAAAGTACTGAAGAAATTGATGGATGGATGGACAGCATGGTGACATAAGCCTTGTTTTCTTGGCAGACTGATATGGCCTATCTGATTCAGTAATTCAGTGTTGAGGCTAATAGATTGTTTTTCAAACAGTGAAGTAAATTGCATTGATTTCAATGTTCAGAATCCCCCTGCGATTGTTCAGCTTGACTCATTCGTTGCTTAATGCTTTATTGAAGTGTAAATATATACATTTCAAAAGGAACTCTGAACAGGTTTAGGACTGGGGACAGCTGTGATTTAGGCTGGTCTGATGACATCAATGCTCTTTCTCCTTGAGCTATCTTGCTTAGAAGTGTATCAATTTGTTTACGTGTGTTTGGGAGAGGAGAGAGCCTGGCTATGCCATCCATGAACAATCTGTACCTTAGATCTGTATTAGCAAGTCTAAGTGCACAAATGATATTTCCCTCGCTGAATCACAGGGATTAGCTTATTCTTTCATTGCCTGTTTAATTCATTAGTTTGCTTTTACTGATATCAAGCACAGCCAAATTGCAAATGAGCTACAAACCAGGAAATGTTTATTAACAAGATAGTGGCCACATGTGTGAGTGAGATCTTCCATGCATTTCTAATCATTTGTTTGGGGTTTTGTTTTGTTTGTTTTTGTTTTTTGTGTTTTTTGGGTTTTTTTTTTCCTTTTGATGCCTAGATCTGGAAATACTTTGCTAATTCAGTAGTGGGGGGCTCTTGGCTATATAGGTTTGTGATAAACTCTGTGCTAGTGAAGCTGGAGGAATACTTGATTAACCTCATATTTATTTCCATTCTTAGCAAACCTATAAAGGAAAGGATCACACCTTCAGAAAGAAATTGCTATTACCCAGTTTTCAGGGAGAGACACCTCAGTCATGGAGACTATCAGGAGAACCACATGTGGGATTTCTAGACTGCTGAGAAATCATAGAGTTATCCTCTTGTTGAAGGGCCACATAATGGTTGAAAAATGTAAGACAGGAAGGATTCTTATTTGAGAAGTTTGGTACCATAAAGAAAAACCTACTTGACAAACATTGCTTGCTGGGAGGTCAGATAGGTGGGTTGTTTCGGGTTGTGCCCTATAATATAAATCAACCAGGAACAGCTGTACCCACAACAGTGTTTCACACTGGTTTGCAATTTCAGATGGAAGATTTGGCTTTAAAAACACAGTATTCTCTCAGCTCCATAACCTGTGAAACTTCCTGATTAACTCTTATGGTGATTTGCTCTTGGCAAGGGATCTGTGATGACACCACCATCATTTCAGCTCTATCTGGTCCTATTGCCAGCTGGCTCTTGTCTACCACAGGCTGGGCTAAGGGATGGAGAGGCTCTGAGGGGTGAAATGGGGCACTCATGGACTGATCCTTATGGAGTTTAGTTCCATGAGATCAGTGGTCCCACATGTCTTGCAGACCTTCCTGTAGCCTCAGGGAAGTGGTGGACCACACAAGCAGGGGAGGAGACCCTGGGGTCTCTTGGTTGCAGCCTGTGCCACTGTGAGCTGTAAAGTTGTCACAGTATCCACATGCAAAATAGAGCCTGCTACAGTGCTGAAGTTGCTAAGAAGCCTCCAGTGAGGGTCTCTGCTCTTGTGGGAAAACACTGCTACTTTCTGAAAGGTTTGTCCTCAGTGCTGCTTCAGGCCAGTCTAGGTGGATGTAAGGAAATACACTTCAAAATCTTTCATTTTAACCTCGTGGCATTCTCAATTCCATGTCTCTGTTATATCACCTTCTAAATAAGAAGCAAATGGGGATTCTGGTTCTAAGAAATCCCAAGGTAACTCTGTGATTCCCTAGCTGCAGGTCTCCTCTTGTCAGGCAATGAAACACAAAAACATGGGAGCACATCTGTGGTAAGGATGCTACAGTCTATGGCAGGTGAACTACTCTTCTCTTGATAAGGTCAGATAATTTTATCTACCTATTTTAGGCAGTTAGTGATTATACTAGCTAAACCTTTCAATAAACTTTGAAGTTATTCATACATAGATAGCAGGGAGTGCTCCACTAGAAGGTACAAGCCTGTGCAAAAATTGAAATAGGAGTTGTTGAGTGAAGACTCTCTTATAAAGTGCTCAGCTCATTTTCATTCTTGTTCTGTCACAGATAGTGTTCAGGAATTTGAGCAAGTCATTTAGGATCTCTGAAAAACATAAGAGTGAAGAGAACGTTTTCTTTGCTTTTATGCATTTCTTTTTAAATTGTACGATTTTTCTTCTCCAGGCCAAGACCAGTCTTCCATTACAGAGTTATTTTTTGCTAATGTTTCAGACCTAGCAAGAAACTATGAGGAAGAAGAGGAAGAAGAGCATGACTACAGCTATATTGATGAAAACATAATAGAAAACATCAGAAAAGTATTTCATGACACCAGCATTAGAAATGAGCATTCACTATCCAAAGGAAGAAGGTGAGTGTAAGCTGGGATCACTTGTGGATGCAAACAAGTGCAGGCAGAGTGATTTTTCAGACTGGTTGGTAATCTTCACTTCCCAAAACAAGAGAAGTTTTCCCCTGGGAACTTCTGCTATTTCTGCAAATGTCCTGTGGATAAGGCAGGAAAGGCTCCTCTGAGCTGCCACCTGTGACCTCTCAGCCGTTGTTAAAGGAGAGACCATAAAGACCTCTTTAACCTTTGTTAAAGGAGTATCTATTATTGTTCTGGGGATAGAACTCACTGGTTTGTGCCAATTTGCTCTGAAATTATAGTACTCTGAATGCAACCCATTTTCTCTTTCTGGAAGAGGATGCTTTGTTGTGCATGACTGTTTTGATGCTTTAAAGGCTTTTGGGCATTATCTGTGTTTTCATTAAACCTGCAAGGTTCTGCTCTGACAATCTGCAGTGATTTTAAGTGCCAGTGAAGAGGACTTTGTTTCTAAAAATCTCTAGGTGTCATTTCCAGCTAAATGCAGATGAGAATTTTTCTAGATATGAGTTAAACTGTGGTCCCAGTTCTTTTAACTCATAGGTGAACCTTCTACCAATTTCACTTGGCTTGACTGAATTGCTTCTTTTGTGATAAGAAAACCTTGAAAACACAGGAAAAACTTGAAATATTGTGTTTCAGAGATTTTAAAAAATATTTTATTATGTAGTATTTAATTTCAAAATGTACTTTGCATTTATTTTTAAACAATATGAAACATTCATACTGTGTTTGAGTTAAGCAACACAGAGAATATGAAGTAAGGTGGGTTTTCTTCTGCAGTGCTCAAAACCCTCAGAAATGTGACATCCAGGGCAGTGTGTCTCCCCCTGCTCACAGACACAGAGGCTCCACAGCTACAGAAAAGACTGAAAATGAAACTAAGTAGGACGTTTCACGTAACACGTTACTTCCTCAGTCCACATGCTATTGAGGTCCTATCATGTAAAGAAGTTGAGAAAGAGGGAATTGAGATCTCTTCTGACTAAAATATCCCTTTTGACCATAGGCATTAAGAGGAAAACATATTTTCAAGAAGCAACACCAGCACCAGAGGATCAGCATCTGGTTATACCACTTACTGTTCTGGCATCTGTTCCTCCTAAGTCTTTATCCACCTTGCCCTTTAAATTCCCTGTTAATGGAAGCAAGGTTTCACTTTATTAGTTGACCTCTTTGAAGTTACTAGCAGAACATGAAAGAAAAGGAGCTTTGCTGCCTTGAGGGAGATCACTCTCTCTGGATAATCTTTGGCTTATAAAGCAATCCCATAAATTTTTGTCCTTAATGGGTGATAGATATATCCACTCTCTGAAATCATTAGCTAGCCAAGGAGCACGGGGTTCCTCCAGCCTGCTGGTCTCCCCAAGCCATCAGAAATCTGCACTATGGCTTTTTTCTAGCACATAAAGTTTCTAGCAAGATTCCACATTTGCATTTGTGAGCATTTTGGGAAATATGGGTTTGATGTGGGCCTATGCAATTAACCTTTAATACCAGCAAAAGTCTTATACAACATGTAGCCACATAAAATAACCAAATTAGCTGATTTAGGCTTATATACAGGATAGTCATGCACCAAAAAATGTCGTCTCTTTCACCTGTGTCAAATACCTAATATCTGGTCATGATAGTTCTTGAAGAATTCATCAGTTAACCATTTCCCACCCATGGGGCCTCCTTTCCTCAGGACATTTAAGTCATTTATTAATATCCACTTTTCATTATTTGGTATATATGATTTATAAAAATTAAGCCTATTGATATAAATTACTTTTAAATAGAATCACTAGGAGGAAAAATAGTTTTAATGAAATACAGAAGTATGCCTCAGTCAGGTCTAACTTAAAAAAGAAAGAGTATCTATCATTTGCAGTGTTTCCTTAGTGTCCCCCTCAAAATCTGTCCATGATCAGGGCTGCAGCATGCTAGGGTGATACTAGTAAAAAGCTACTCCTCACCCTAAGCAGGAGGGAGAAAGAAAGAACAGAGAGTTGCCTCAGGTCTTTGCTATGTTAATTTTGATAGAATAAATGTGCCCAGAGGGTCAATGATGTTAACATGACCTCATCACTCCAGAACAATAAGCAATTAAGCAAGGGATTTCACTACAGATGCCTGAGCTTGCTTAGCAACAACCATCATTAACATATTTTAACCTTTCATTAAAGATTCGAGAGAAAATAAGAAAAAAAAAGCCACACCACCCTGGAAGCATTTTAAATGTGTGGCTTTCTTTTCAGCATGACAAGTTTCTCTCCTTTTACTGCCAAGAGTTGTTTCTTCTTTTTAATGAGGAAAGCCCTCAGTTTGACAGTCTTTTGGCCAGTATTTCAAATACCAACAGTGGCTTTTCTCAGGGTGAGAAAATGGGAAGATAGAAGGTCCATTGCAACCACTGAATTGGAATAACTCTGGTGCTGCTGTAATGTCTCCTCCTATGTCCCTGATACCAAAAATGAAATGGATGCAGGCAGGAACAGGAACAGCAACAACCACAAAAAATTCAGCAACAAAACCAGAAAAGGCAGAGTCTGTCTTAAGTGCTGATAGCTGCATGTAACTCATGGCTGGAACAGGACAGAAACAATATGGTCCAGCCACCTGGAGAGCTGAAAATGAGCACTGCTGTCAGGCTGTTTCAGGAGGTTGCTTTCTGGACTTGAACTGCACACAAGAGCCAGAAAAGGAATGGTCTCAGTTGACTAAGTTTCTGTGCTTATTAAATAGGACACCACAAAAGAATAAGTAGAAAAGAGAGAGAAATGCAGTAAGGAATGAAAAAGCTACACAGCTGTGTTTTCCTGTTCTCATGAACTCAACAGTTGAGGTGGTTTTGTTTGGACAAAATAATTTTCTTTATTTTCAATTTGTACAAAATGTTTAAAACTAATTGTATGAAACAGATTAAAGTGTAATTTTTTTTCTTTATTTTTTACCTTGGTTGTGCTGAGGTGCAGGTTACCTCATATTTGAAATCTAGAGACAGTGTTACAAATGAAAATCACCCTGTCTGACCCCAGACCATCTTCGTTAATCCTTTTGTACTGTTTTTCTGGGACACTTCTCTGGAGCTCTCATGCCACTGATCCTCTGAGCGAGCTGTTTCTTTCATAGAAAAGTCTCTGGCTGAAAGGTTGAGGCAGATTTTGTAGCACTGAGTATACTGGAGTGAGGAACCCAAATCCATGACTGTAGTTGTGTGTTCTCTGCAGTTTTGAATATCCCTTTCCTAAGTAACTTTCAATGCAGGTTTGGGGGCATCATTTTACCTTGTTAATTTTCATGGTTAGATAATTTTTCAGCTGCCTGCTGTTCTTACTTTTCTCTAATATGAGAAATGCAGCTTTTTCCATGTTGTAATCAATGATGATTACAGGGAAAAGAAAGAGTCAAGAGGGGGCAAATAAATAATGTGCTGCTCTAAGAGCTGCAAATCTTGGCTTTGACTCAGGCAGGACTTCAAAGAACCTGTCTCAAAGCAGTTGTAGGTTCAGAGACCCTGAGGGCAAAGAACACTATCATGATTATCTAGATGTTCTAGATGTTCTTCCTACTCTAACAAGCCCTACCATTCCCCCACAGAGCAGATTCAAACATGTTTTTGTAGCTGATAGTGCTGGGAACACAGCCCACTGGTGAAGTCTGGCACACTGGCATATTGCCAATAAATATTAATTAAATTATTAATTAACTTCCCTCCAGATCTGCAGCTCTGTTACATGAGTCACAGGGCACATCCTTTGGAAAGCCTCTCCCCAAGAGAAAGGTATCTCCTCTACTATGTCTGCCAGAACAGAATATGACACAGGAGGCACCATGGTTGTAATAACACTGGAGATACACTAGGAAAACTTTTTGATGGAGTCACAGTTTATACTGACTAAATGAGCTCTTCTGCCTGGTGTAGGTTAAATATTTCCCTAAACTGCATAAGCTATACCAGTAAAAGAAAAATTTACTGGTAAGAGTTTCACATATTTAAGCAAAGTTGCTGGCATAGCTGTGTAGGAGTCATATATTAGCTTTATTTTTGTTGTAGTCTTTGGATTGCTGTGTAATTGTACTGACAAACCATTTTATGGTACAGACAAGCCCTAACTCGCAGCCATTAATTTGCCTCAAGAGCTCGTTCACCTGTACTCGCTGCACAATTTTAAAATCCAAATATAAAATTTCCTGTTTCACCCTGTCATTTTGTTTTGTTTGTTTTCAGAGACATCTGAAGGAAACTAATTCTGGAATTAACTGGAAATAAGTAGGAAGCTGTGTCCTTTGCCCATCAAGATTGACCACAGCTGTGAGAAAAGCTGCTTGTGCAAGTGTCCTTCTTGACTCATGAAGAGCACACAAGGCTGTAATTTAGCTATAATAATCCCCTGTGAAACTAAACTGCTTACTTGTCCTAAATAAGAAGTCAAACCAGATAATGTCTCATGACCCTTTGAAGGGACAAAGCTCTTCTGTACATATTTATTAGTGAATTCAGAGAACGATGCCAAATCCAATCCTTCATTCTTATTGCACCTGAAATTCCGGTTATTTCCTGAACCTCTGCAGGGCATATGCAAAAGGAACATCCCTATCTGAAACAGCTGCATGGTTGCTTCCTTTGGGTTTTGTTTTTGGGGTTTCTGTTGGGAAGGAAAAGGTAATAAAGGATTGTCTAAGGTGGGCATTCATTTCTTTAGCCAGTCTTAGTGCTTCAGGTTAAGGCTCAAAACTGGAAATGACCAGATTCTGCCACTTTTTCACATGATGAAAAAAGCACAAGTAGTACCATTGCACAACAAGCAATCTGCCCTGGAAAGCAAAGCCACTCCTCTCACAAGGCCCAGAAGTGCTTAAATTATGTAGCATTGCCATCTCCATAACCACTTGTACTGCTAATATCTAGAATCACACTAAAGCCATTATATTCAGCAATTTGCTGAAAATGCAGCCACAAACAGTAGACAGAGGGTGGATCTGAAGGCTTAGTGTCCATGCCATCCCTATCCACCTAGGACAGATGCATAACTTGTGGCTGTGATTTGACTTTCAGAGAAAACTATCAAGAACTGATGTGTAAACACACAAATGATGTGCCAGGGGTTTTCAGAGTCAACAGCAGCTTGATCAGAGTGGCATATCCAGAAATCAGCAGGGCGGAGAAAGGGAATGTGTTTAGAAAGCCTGGATATACCCTATTTTTAGTTCTATTGAGGAGTTAAAAAGCAAAGTCTCCAAGAATGCCTCAGTATACTTTAAAACAAAAGTCTTTTCAAGCAGACAGGAAAGTGTCTTCAGACTTGTGTATTAAAATTCTACTGAATGATTAATTTTCACTAATGCAAATTATTTTAGGATTTCTTAATATTGTCTCACATTAATTTATTCAAGATAAATGTTCATCCTCATTAAAATCAGTTACAATTTAAGTGTTGAGAATATTGCTCGGAGTACTTTGATTCCATGCATATGTAGCATAAAATGTTTTGCATATCACTGGTTAATACAGCTTGCAGGTGTGTACAAAAGTGGTTGCCACATCACTTGTGGGTATTTTAAATATATATTAAGCATTTAAAAAAAAAAATCTGTATGTCTCCTTTGGCAGCTCAAAACAACCCCATTTGTTTCAATAGTCTGATGTTTGAATAATTTTTTTATTATTATTTTACTGTGATTTTTTTCTCCTTTTTTTTACTTTATTACTGAATGTGATGTTGTCATCTGCCAGATTTCTGAAAGGTATGATATGTTACTGTCATGATTTCCTTCAGGAAACTACCAGGTTTCCATAGAAGAAAGGAGGAAAGGAAAGCCAACAGCCCTCTGGGCTGTGGTGGCAGGATGTGCCAGCAGGTAGAGGGAGGTGACTCTTCTCTCTGCTCAGCACTGGTGAGGCCACACCTGGACTACTGTGTCCGTTCTGGGCTCCCCAGTTCAAGAGAGATGCAGACATACTGCAGTGAGTCCTGCAAAAGCCCATGAGGATGGCTGAGGACATGGAGAGTCAGACATATAAAGAGAGGCTGAGATAGCCTAGAACAAACAAGGTATTCTCTAGTTGTTGTGTTAAGATGGGTGTGAACAAAGTGGGATGGTGTAAGTTTCCCAACAAACATAAACTGCTTTCAGATATTCCACACTGGCATTTGGGATCTAATGAAAAAACCCAAAGGCTTATCAGCCCTTTCTGGAAATTCTTCCCTTTAAAATGCTTCCAAAGAAACGACTTCTCTTCTCTGCATAGATCCTCTCACGTAAGGAGCCTGGTTCTGTCACTCTTGTCATGTGATGCAATTCTGTCTTATCTATTCAGCCTCACCGAGTAGAATGAGTAAAGGTGGCAGTTTTATCAACTCTGTAAATATATTAGTAGCAGAGATGTCTCCCACATCTTTTCCTCAGACACATGAGCCAACATCATGTCCTGTGACAGAAATGGGAACTATCCTGGCTGTTGAGTTTACATGACACAGCTGGACAATGCCATTTGCACTCAGTTCTGGATGCAAGAGAAAACGTGGTGTTGTCTTGTGCTGTGAAGAAAGGACATCCAGTCTTGGTGGGGAAAGCAGAGAGGATGAAGGAGACATGAAGTAAGATCCTGATAAAAGATTTGTGTTTGATATTAAAGACTTAATAAGTACTGTGATTCCCTTAGGGCATCCAGATGACCATGCTGATCTGATTTCATTCTGTTTGCTAATACATGTTTGACAAAGCTATAATGTCGTGGCAATCCTTGAGGGACACGGTTATCACTCCCAGACATTAATGCTCAAGATGACTGCATTCAGGAAGGCAAAGCCATTTTTAGCTGAACACAGACCACAATTGCTATGCCTGAAGAGAATACAAGTGTATTTAAATAATAAGATATTTGCTTTGCAAAAGATTGGCATAAGCTTTTGCACAGACCTGTTAGCTTAAAGGCTTATCTCTTTTAATGCTAAGAAGTATTTCCAGTGTGTTCTCACTGAGAGCCTGATCAGAAGCAGCTGCTTCCACAGCACTTCATGTGTACATAAGCCTTTAGTGAGACAGATTTTTCTGTTTGGATGATCAACATGCACATTTTTTTCATATATCCAGCCTTCGTGCCTGGGAAGATAAGAAGACTCTTCTCTCTGCATTCTTCTTTAAAGGCAAAACCTCTTTTGTTTAAATGACACTTGTCACAGCAACACTTATCTACCACAACTCTCCCAATATGAAACCACTGTTGCTATCTTTTCACTTAACACATGTGATATCTTTCCTACCCCTTCTAAGATTGTCCAGGTGTTTTCCTTACATTTTTAGACTTTGATGCACCTTTACCATGTAAACTTTTAACTTCCTGGCACCATGTTAAAACTGATAGTCTCTGAAGAAAACGTTCTCTTGTTTCTACTTTATGTATCAGTGGCAGGTTTTAATGTTTGGGTTTTTTAAAACTTTTGCTCTCTTGTTTTCTTAATGTATCTGTGTGCTGGGAGTGTTCTTGTGCTTTGCAGTAATAGATCTCTTTGATAAACTTACTCTGCATCTTTGCTTGGGTTTTTGTATTTTCTAAGATAACCTTTCACAACTCTTTCTCTGGGACTGATAAACCATGTGGGCCTGATGTAAGTGCAGACTGCCAGCTACTGGCAGGCTGAGTAGGAAAAGAGGTTACCCTGCCTTTGCCTAGCTCTTGCTGCTCTTGCCCCAGTCCACCACTGCCAGCTCGGTCCAGAGCAGGGGTACCAGGATGGATAACTCAGTCTGACCATTTTAATTATCTTATGTAACTTTAAATTCCTCATATTTGTTAACATTTGGGTGAATGTGGAAACAGTTGCATGGTGTCTCAAGGGGCTGATTCCACCAGGATCTCAGAAATGCCTGTACATCCCTGTGTGTTATCCCCACATCCTATGTGACATTGTCCCTGAGGCTCTGGATGCACCAGTGTTGGCAGCCAGAGGCTCAGGCCAGCCTCAGAAAGCAGTAACTCTTCCCGGGGCTTCCGCATTATGATCTTCCTTTCTTGCAAATACACCACTCTTTTGGAATCCCTCTGGTCCTCATGGTGCAGGGGCAGGATCTGAGCAGGGCTCAGGATTGCCCCACATGGGGCACTACAGCTATTTTGTCAGCAAAAAGACCTCATTTTCCCTTTTATTTCACTTGCCTGCTCTCTTAGGTTCAGTGATTCCATCTGTTAGTACTTCGGAACCCAATGTCACACAAAATGAGAGGTAGAAAGAGCTTTTCTTTCTGAAATGACTTTACTAGTCCAGAAGGTTGGTTTATACTGCCACTATCTGTCCACCATACCTGCTGCAGTCCTTTCCTGCAAACACACACAAAAACGGTTCATGCAAATTTTCCCACAGCTACAAACAGCTTGCAGCAGGAAGTGAGAGAGATTAAGGATTTTATTTTGTTCTTTCTGTCCTGGGAAGTTTGATAAGGCATGAATCAATTAAAAACCATTTTTAAAATATTGTGCTTTTTCTAGCCATGTTTTAAGTAGGTATAAATGTCTTCTAATAAATCTTTACATGATTCTGCCTCCATTTCTCTTCCTCTGAACCCATTTTGAGCCTCTGTCAATGTTTCCCAGCCGAGCAGCCCTTTCCAGCTGGTGCAGTCAGGCAGGCCTGAAGCCCCAGGCTTCCCTAGCCCCTCCCAGGGATCCTTGGCAGCCCCTGCCTGCGGCAGTTCGTGCCGTGCACGTTGTACTGAAAACACCTCATGGCCACTGTGTCTCATTGGAAAACAGAGAATTAAATACAAAATGAGCCTAGACTCAGATCTACGAGCATATTCATGTTTTTTTAACTATATCAAAACCAGAGAGGCAACGTGCTCCTGCTGCGGTCACTGAGGTTAGGGTGACAGAGATGAGAGGTCATCCTCTTGAATCTCACTGCCTTTGGTGGCAGGAACTGAAGGTCCACAGCCTTCAACACCCCGCTGAAAGGGGCAGGCAAAATGCCTTGGTCAGAGAAAGTAACTGAACAATTTGGGTTTGGGAATTGCAGAAGGTTTTTAATGTTGTGCTCAACAGTTGGAGTACTTGCATTAGGTTAGTTTTGTTTTCTATCTGTCAGAGTCCAAATCTACACCTGATTCCCAGCAAAAACCTCCTATCTGCCACATTAGAGGTTGCCTTGGGCAAGAATGTTTTTGCTCTTCCCTCCACACCTGCCAGGTGTGGTTTTTCCCACCAGAAAAAAAAGCACTTTATTACTCATTAGAGAGCATAGGCTGGAAAGGAACGCCCAATTCTCCACAGATTAGGGATAATAGGGAAGGGAAAACCCAGAAGTACAATTCCTACTTGAAAGAAAAAAGAGATCTTGTCTTCTTTGCTAATGACTTCCTTGGATGTTTGCCCTGTAAGCTCCATGTCTAGATGTCTAAGAAAGCTAAAGGAGTGCCTGGTGACATCTGTCTGCCGTTCTGTGAAGATACAGGTACCTTTCCTAGAGAAGGACAAGGTTGCCATTCCCCTTATGGAAGAAAAGGTGGAGAGGTCAGCCCTTACATATTTCTGTGATCTAAGTTTAGGACAGTATTTGGTAAGGCACAGCAACTGTATGCCCAGTTGCAAATATGTGGACCAGGACAAGAACCTCACTTCTGACCATTCCTCAGAAATGTGACTCCTGTCTACAAATGTCACTCCTGTTGCAAAACCATGGAAAACTGCACAGTACCCAGAAATAAGGAGCTGACCTGCTAAAATGAGTTGTGGAGAGGGCACCGCACAGTATTCAACACTATTATCCAAGTTTGAGGATGGACAGGATCTTTTCTGCTGCATTTTTATGTTCCCAAGCTCTTCCTTTATCATGTACCACATTTCATTTCTAAGCTTCCCTTCTTCACTCCCAAAGGTTGTTTGTTCCGATCCCCTCACTCAAGATATTTGCAAGCATGTACAGAAAATTAACCCCCGGCAAAGCCAGCTGTGGCTTTGCTTCTTTTAAACACCACCTCTGTCAAATAGGAACTATCCCTACTTAATGCCAGGCATTCCTAGGTAAATATCACGTGTGTAAAAGGCATGAGAACTGAGCAACAAACCTCAGACTAATGCTGAGCAGGAAAAACCCTTATTCTTGTGAGCTCTTCTCCTTGGGCAAACTCCTGCTTAGGCAGTCATCAGCTTTTGCTTGCTCTTATTAGCAAGCAGGTTCCTTCGGTGCTCTCCCATTCCTCTCCAAAGACATCCTACCACACCTCTACAGCTTTCTCTTGATGCTTTTCCCTCTGTTTAGTTTCTGGTACTCAGAAGATTTCCTGGAAGTATGCAGCTACTCTATTTCAAGATAACTGGCTCTACTCTACTTATAAGAAACTCCCATTCCATATTTTGTCTAACTTAATACATTCCTCAGCTTCCAAAGAGCAATCACTGACCAATTTCTAAAGTTTTTATCTGACTGGTTGTCTTGTTTGATTAGGACAAAGTGTATGAAATACATAAATGATTGGTGCTGTATTAAGAAAGATGACTCTTTTTCAAAATTCGGAACTATTTCCTAATGTTTCATAAATTCAGGTAAGGAGTTATTTGCTTTTTAAAAATGTGTTTTATAAAGACAACCTTAAGTGCAGCAGTTTGCAGTTTATAAGTTTGTATTAATGGCTCTTTTTGTTTTCTCAAAGCACACCTTAAGTTAAATCTAAGTCAACCACAGAAAAGGTCAAAAAAATTTTCAAACTTTTCTGGAACACAGCTAACTTAATATTTTAGCAGCTGGCAGCTGTGGTGATTACTTTTGGATTATATCTAAAGTCTGCTGGAATCTAATTACTGTGATCTATGAACCAGGTAATTAAGGTAAAAACTCCCACATTTTCTTATAGCTCATTAATGTATTTCCTTTGAAAATTGTTAGCTAATGAATGGTACATTAAGTGTTTATCCATTAAATGACAATGAATAACTAACACTTTTGTCCTGGGACATTAAAGGACAGAATGTTTTTTAACTGCTCAATGTGATGATAATTATTTCTTAATTTACAGGGCAAATATCATGCAAGTTTGGGAAGAAAGGACAAATCAAACTGGAAAAATGGAATGGAAAGAAATAATTTTCTGTTGCTTTCATATCTTCTTTTCTCCAAGTTAGAGCCAGGATTAATGCATGGGAGCCACAATTTGGTGTTCAGACTCGATGTTTATTAATTCTTATCTATCTCATGAGTCATGAGCTCTAACTAGCATAGTGGAAAATGTCTCTCTCTCTCTCTCTCTCTCTCTGTCTCTTTCCAAGGTCTTTTTAAACACTATTTGTCCAATAATGAGATGACACCATTGTTATTTATACTTTTAACCCAATAACCAAAAACCAAAGGTCTCCAATGAGGACTTTTTCACCCAATAAGAAAAAACCACCCAAAACCATAAAGAAGAAGGACTTAAACAATGCTTTAAATCCTCCATATTGCATTACATGTATTGCTATATATTAAAACCTTAAAATCTAAGTTTCTAAGATTCCAAAAATTTTCTTTTCATAGAATTGCAGAAGGGTTTGGATTGGAAGGGACCTTAAAGGTCATTTAGTTCCAAGCCCTCTGCTTTAGACAAAGATATTTTTCATTCATTTCCTTCTTTCCCAAGAAACTTCAAGCCCTGTCTGCATGCAGGATCCCTGACCCACCTCCTCACAACCTCTGTTTTCAGGTTATAATTGATTCCAGATGTATGTTATCACCCTGAACACTGAGATCAACACATGGGTCTGAGTTTTCCAGGCCCTGGGAATATAAACACTGCAAATACATCTCTTTCTCAGTAATCAAATCTAACATATGACACATTGCAACAAGTGGATTAGGCATGGAGGGATGGAAAAGGAACCTGTGGTTACACAGAGTACATAATCACATCAATCGATATATAGATCCAACTTTTCTTGAAGTGAGTGAAATCAACCAAATATAAGAAACCTCTGTTGTCATGTAAAAGCTGGTACAGAGCAAGTTAATTTGCTTCAGGACTGCTCTGGACTGTCTCTGCTCTACCACGTGAGGCATTTACTTGTGGCAAAGCAGCATAGCAAGGGAGTCTTACCTGTACTGTGCAAGTATTTAATCTGAAAACCTGAAAGCTTCCAGTCTGATTGCAGCTGCTGTGAGAAATAACAGCTTTGGTGGGAAACATTCAAGGTATTGCTTTTGTATCAGAACTTTCAAAAAAGTTGCTCATAATCAACTGTTAGGCCATCAAGGACCTGAGTAATTGCATATCTAGAGAAATCCCTGCCTACAAGGGGGAAAAAACTCAGTCTGAAATAGAATATATTTTGCATGTATTTAATTTTATCTCCAATTATGATACATTATTTATAAAGGCACAAAAAGTAAAGTAAGATTTTTCTATGAGGCTTTTCATTTATAAGGAATTGACTTAAACAAATGAGATAATTAGGAAAATTAAGGCTAAAAATATCAGTTCCATATGATAGAGACACACATGGCTACTCAGGAACTCCTGCTGTAGGAAATTACCAAGACCAGATTACCAGACACATGTCTCCTAAAAGATTAAATCAATCCATGTTGGAATCGCTCCTTCTCAAGGAACAGGGAATTTTCGAATCATCTCCTTCCAAACAATTCTAAATTTCTACTAGGTCAAGCAGTTCGAGCTTCTGGCTCGAAGTCAAGTTTTCAAGCAGTTTTCGGCCCAATTTTCTTCCTGCTTCGGTGGACATAGCCTTTTTCCAGAGCTTCAGCAGCAATCCTCCTTGGAAAGAAACACAACATGACATTGTCAAATTAGCATGGAGCACATGCAGCTCTCGGCATACCAGGGGTGAAGTGTGCAACCTGCGCTGGACACTCTCCCGGGGACAGTGAAATGTAGACAAAGCTGCAGCTTGCCGATGGGGTGATAATTGCCTACAAATGTGTAGGGAGAGCAGACCATTCATTCAGCTCGGGATCCTCTGTACTGACAGACAGTGGGGCTTGTTCCCTTGTCACCGGTGTTGGGGGCTGAAATGATTGAAGGTCTTTGCTCTGGCACACAGCTTCCTTGTTTATGGAGCAGCAGCCTGGGAGTTATAATCAGGCCTGTCTTCGTTTTCACTCTAAAACAAAGAGTGTTCACTTTCTGCCAGCTGAGAACCCAAGCTGAAGAAGCAAATGATCCTAGTACTTTTGTCCAGGTGATGAGCAGTGTCTCTCTAGAAGTGTGGCTTGGCCAACCAGCCTAGCATTAGCACCAGTTTGCAAGATAGTTACTGCTTACTCCTCACTCCACTCAGTGTTCATCTTTAGAGTAGATAGAGGAGAAATGCAAGAGTAAAAATGCCTAGTGCAAAACTAAGAATTTATTCTCTTGTTCTGCCTCTGGGTATCAGCAAAAGCCAGAGCATAAAAAGTTGTTCTGTCGGTTCATGAGTAGAAAAGTTTTAGAAGCAGCACAGCACTCAATACTGTTCCTGCTGGACTAGCAGGGGCCACTAAGTGAAAATAAAAAGTAATCAAACTCTGAATCAAGAAATCAAGTCTCACTCTGGGTTGGACAGCATCCCATCCTACGAGGTAATAAGGCCCTCTATCTGCTATTGAAGTTTGCAGTATGAGTAGAGAATCCTATATATCACAGGATGTATTTAAAAGCATCCAGAAAAACAGTAAATTTTGTCACCTGTGTTTTGTAGCACTACAGTAGGGTCTTTCAGGTCTCTGCTGAGGCTGTAAATTTAGGTGCAGGCAAATTTATTTTAAAGCTCCTTTTTTCTGATCTGCAAATCAGTTACCAGGCTGAAATAGCTGACATTTATTTCTCAGTTGAATTCAAAGCTCATCTCTTAGAGCAAAATCCCCTGTAAAGCAAGGGATTTCAGCTATGGAATTCATTATGGCTGCACCTGCATGAAACTTAATCTCCCTTTCCTTCCATTTACGGTGTTCAACATCCATCTACCCTTTCCTCTCTCCCTGCAGTGCTGTCCTCACCTGTTGAACTGCCCTCGTGCTCTCCTCCCTTTTTCCTGTCCTTCTGGTCCTGTTTTTCCTTGCTGTGCTCCTCTCCCTTCCTGGAGGTATGTCAAGAAAACCTGAACTGTGTCACAGACTGCCAGGCAGGAGGTAAATCTGTTCAGACCCTTATTCAGAGTCCAAAGAATAATGCTATGTGAAAAATGAGAGGGAAGCACTCTGTGATGGGAGGATGCTCTTTTGTAGTACTGCATAGATTTATTTCATCTTTTTCAACTTCAAATACAACTCATGAGAGAATTTTCAGTGGAATGTACAAATAGAAGAAGAGGATCACGAATGCCATAGCTAGGCATGCTAATTTTTGAGTGCATTTTTACATTCTATTTTCATTTAAAGATTCAAAATAATTTTGCTTCATAAAGGTCAAACAGAAATAGCCAACCCAGCAGTATATACTAAAGAACTGAATCCTCAGGAGCGTGTAATTCTGTGATGCACCACTGGATGGTGATGCAAGACTTATTTTGGTGAATACAGTGAAGCCGGCATTGTGTAAGGACACAGTATTGCTGGGGCAGATCTCTGTTAAATCAAAGACTGACATAAAATCAAAAAGTGAAACAAGAACACTTGTGGATGCAACAACTGTTGTTCATGATAATTTGACTTTTTTGTTGTTGTTGTTCAACTGGTCTAATAATTTCATTTACATCTTTAATAATTTCAGATTCAACTGATGAAACCCCCCCAAAAAAGTCTGGTTTTAAAGTTCCTGTGAAAACTGGGAAAAGAAAGAGTAAGATCAGCTGTTCCAAAAATGCTTTCTTCTCACTGAAAACCCTCACACTGTCAGTGCTATCCCACCAGAATTTGCTGTCTGGTGCATTGTTTGTTTATGGTTGTGTTTTTAACTGTTATACTATTAGTTTCTAAGATGTGTTTATATCAAACATTCACTGTATTCATACGGAGAAAGATGTATGTAAAGATGAATGTAGAGAGAACAAGATATTAACAAGATATGGCCAACAGACATTTGTAGGTCAGTCTCATACCTGTTAATTCATTTGCTTTGTGAAGAGCTCTCAGTGACACCAGCACCCTATTTTGCTCTGGACTGAAGTCACTAATGAAGGGGGGGACATCCCCTTCAACAAGCATCCTCTGGGGGAGGAAAGCCTGGAAGGTGTTTGTGGTCTGTAAGTCTGTACTGAAGTGTGTGGCGGCAATAAAATCTACACCATTAGCCCAGTCTTCACCAAAAGTTGCTTCTGGATGAGAGAGGTATTTTAATCTAAAAGAGAAGAAAATAAAAAATGCAGCAGATAACTGAACTTTCCTGTAGAACACACTACTTGATCATTTATCCCAAATGTTTCTGTTCAGTATAAAATCCTAAGTGGCCTTAGTGACACAGTGACTTAAAGCCTACTTAAGTATTTTATACCTAATTTCTCCTAGCAATTCTACCTCTCCCCAGGTTAAACACAGCTCCTGAATGAGGCCCTGGCTCCCAGAGGGGAACCAGAATCTCATTTTAAGCCTAGAGCCTGACTACAGTCAGCCATCTCTCAATGGTCATCCCACACTCCGAGAGAGTGGACAGAAGAGCAGAGCCTAAAGAGGAGATACCTAAGATATGAAAGTCATGCAGACTCTGTTAGGATACCATCCTTACAAAGAGTTGAGGAGGTGGAAAGATCCTCCATTCCTCCATAAATACTTCTCTATTCCCCTTACCTGTCCTGGAATTTGGGGAGTGCATAAGCAATGGAGGTGACGTGTGCCTTCCACATGAGGCCAAGGGCATCATCCAGTTTGAAGGAGGAGGAGCTGGCAGGGCTCACACCTTTGTGTTCTGTAGATAACAGATACTGCAGCAACAGGGAGCAAAAAGGGCAGAGAATGAGAGGGGAGGTTTAAACCCAATTATTATTTTTTCATATAAGCATATACCTCACAAAATAATAAGCTTGACAGCTAAAGGATATTGCGTTTGAATAGTTAATGGTAGTTGCTGTTCTTCTATTTCAACATTGCAAAGGTTTTAGCCACATAATTTTGGTATTTGGTTACAAAATTTCAGTGGACTTTTGTATCTGAGTGCCATGGAAGATTCAGTACTGAAATAGGGGACGCCTTGAAAACTTGTCTGTACTCTTTTGACCACAACTTTCTGAAAATTTTCAGAAAAATCAGAAAATTATCCTTGTTATCATTATGGTTATTTGAGGAGTAGATATTTTAATAACTTCTGAAATAATAATAATTTTAATAACTTCTGAAACTTCTGAAACATGATACATGGGAAAAATAAATTTATGAAGACCAACCCAGTCTTACTCTTAAACCATCTACCTTTCACACACAAGAGGGGCTTACAGCTTAACATTTCTGATCATTATCAGTTATTTGACTACCAATAAAAAAAGGTTGACTTCAGTAGTCTAGCTACAAAAAATAACTATTAAATCCACGAAGTAAGAAATATTGTCATCTTTGGGATTAGAGAACAGCTGAGTGAGGAGGAACAAGGATATTTACTTGCATATATAGGTGTCCTTTTGAATGATGTTTCAGCATTTTCAAGTTTTTAGATGCTTAAAGAAATAAATAAGCCGTATGAAACCAACCAAAGGCCACTTCTTAAGGGCAATGTTCCATCTCACAGGTTTATTTTGCATTGCTAACACAAGCAGTATTGGAAGAACACAAATATAATTGAATATAAAACTGTGTCTTGGAACAGAGGCCAAAATACAGAACTGTCTGAAAGGAAGAAAAACATTCCATAACTTGTAAAAATCCTGTCCTACTTATCTCTGACTCTCTATAAGTTATGCTTTCCATTTTTCCTGCTTGCTGTTTATATATGAAGCTGCTATTGAAAACAAACTAAGCTCTCCAAATCTTGAAAATGACAGTAATAATAGTTTTTAAAGCTAGTATTTTGGTATATTTTCTAAAAATATATATTTAGAAAAATTATTTACTTCAAAAAAGGCCTTCCAGTCATCCATGAGCTCAGGCATGCGAGACCAGCAGTCTTTAACGCTGTAACAAAAATCATCTTTTTGCTCCTCTGGTGGCAATATTTCTATCTCATATGGCAGCTGCCCAAAGAGGCCAGCCTCCACTGCCCCCAGAAAGGGTATGATAGCCAGATAGTAATTCATACCTGTAACAATAATTAAAAGGCAGGAGGTGTTAATCACAAGCAAATGAAAAATTTCCACATAAGAAAATGAACTTTCTCCCACACCTAATGCAACTCTTTCAAATTGCCACAAATACAGCTGTGTTCTGCAGTGGAATATATGTGCTAAAATGTAATAATGATGACACTTGTATTGATTTAGATATGATTCATAGCATTCATTTATGCATTGTCCTTTAAGAGCTTTGTATGAGCTTACACTGTGCTTTACTTTGCAGGAAAGGAAAAAAGCTAATGGAAAAAAGTTAGATCTTTGTAGGTGGTCATGGACAGGACAAGAAAAGTCTCTAAATATGAATTGCAAACTAAGTATAGAAAGATTAAGGGGTATACCACAAGTATTGTTGCCATTAAAAACCCCTCCTCTATGTAGCCTAGACCTATGAGAAAGGAAAATGTGATATTTTATGGGAAAATAATAATTTTGCTTCAAAAAATATTTCACTCAATGAAAATTGCTTGGATATTACATCAGTTTATCTGTTTAGATTTATTTTATGATGATGGCTTTCTTTGGTCTGATCCATAAGTTGGAGCAGTCAGATCCAGGGTGTAAGAAAAGCAGGTTCATTATTTTTCACTGGTGCCAAATCTTGTCCCCAGTGAGAGTGTCCATAGGGCTATTTGATATTTCTCTCTTGAAAGGAAGATTCAAAGTCCTCCTCTTCATTGTGTCCCCTTTGTAGAAATAAAGTTTAATTGTTTTGAGGGAAGAAAATCCTGGGGATCAGTTGTTCTCTCTCTTGGATGAGTACCTCTGAGCTGTTATGCTGAGAAGTCATTTGCTCATACTTGGTCTCAGGGCCACGGACTGTGCTATTTTGTACAAAATCCCAGCAGTGAAGACCAAAATCATCAAAACCTGAACACCTACCATGTATGTGTCCTCCTATGGGAAGCCATTGCTCAACCCCATGGGAGAAGATCACTAAACAAAGCTCAAGAAAGAGTGTGTGTGTTGGCTATAATTCAGCAGGGACTGGGTCTGCACACCTTAGGAGCAGGAGTACTGAGGGAACTTGGTTTATTGCTCTAAGCATGAGATGAAAATAAGGATGGAGCAGCATGGAGGTGCTGTGGTCATGGTCTGTCAATATCCATGCAGATATGAAACAAAGGATGGAGCAACACAGCGGTGCTGTGGTTATGCTCCACTGAAAACATGCAGCTAGCAGGAGATGAGCCAAAGGAATGAACCAGACAGTAACCAGAAGCTGGCCTTTGCTTCATTAGCTCAAAAAAGCACCTTTCTTTTCACACTCTAAATATGCTAAAGACTCAAGCACCACATCAATGTGAAATGTCACCAACTGTAATTTTACCTTTTCTCTTCCCTCAAAGGAAGTAATATAAATATCGCTGAAGTGGGGAGGGAGGTCAGAGAAGACTCCATCATAACCTCTGGGATCAGTCAACAGGCTGAACCTGTCCTTTCCCACACAAGGATGCCTGTTGGTAAGAACCTCGTTCTATGCAAACTAAACTATTATCTCTGGCTAGCTTTAATTTGTGATTAGTATTAGTAGATATATTGCTCCAAATTCATTTTTGCAGTTACTATCAACAGCAATCTCTGACCCTTACCCTATCAGTGTTTGACTATCACTGTGTTTGTTAATAAAGTGTGAGTGAATTCAATAGACTTTAGTGTGAGTCCTCAAGGGCTAAGGGAGGAGCGGCTGGCAACAGATAGCATACTTGACAAAACTGGAAATATCTACCACCTTCAAGTGGGATCATTGTTGGTGTGTGACCCTAAACCAGTTGGTCAAACCATGCTCCAGATGAGTGGACTATTCATCCCCAAAATGAGGCACTGACAGGCTGGTCAGAGACAAGGGTTTTGACTTCCCTAGGGGTTCTGGTTGAACAAATATAAAAGGTTATATATAAAGAGAAACCCCTTGTCTTGTGTGACACACCTCCTGAATGTGGACCTCATTGGGAATCCAGGAGGAAATGTATGGCCAGTCAGAAGAGCAAAAGAAAACTCTCAAGTGGTGAGAAGACAGTGTTTCACTGCTACTCATTGCTGAACTGGCTCTCGCTCCTTGTTCACAGTTTTCCATGAGAACTGAAACCTTAATCTCACATCACAAAGTACTTATATTCTTATAAGTGTACTTGCTCATATTATATATTTGCACCTGCTTGGGGGACTTAGAGGGCAGCAAACCATGCAGGACAGGACTATACTGAATACTATTCTAGGCAAAAACCCCAACGTTCTTAAGCAGCTGGTATCACTTACACCCGAGGTATATTAAATATGAGTTTCTGGTTTAAACTCATTCCTGGTTTCATATGACTACTTGTGCCAGAGAGGGCTGCTCTGAAGGCCAGCTGGAAGCATTCATATCCTCAGAACACTAGGAGACATGTCCATGTAATCTCAAAGAATTTGCATGTTCTTGCTACAATACGGTAAATCAAAGCTTGAGTTTATGCACTTTCTGGAGGTAAAAAAATGGATCTCAATCAAACATGCAATATTTAAAAGTAAATAAAGAGCAAGAAGTCAAACCCTGGGAAAGTAAAAGGTCCCCTCCCAAGGGGATCCCATTCCAGGAAGGTCCCCTTCCTGCAAAGAGCTATACAGGGACTCTTGTCACTTGACACTGTGTGGGACACCAACCCACAGAGCACCTGGTGCTGTCCAAACACAGAGAGGGAAAACCGAAGCTGGAGTGAGTTTCACTCAGTCAGTTTTACCCTAGATTTACATTTTAAATTTTATCTATGCTTATGTCTTTGCTCACTTGAAGATATATGTACATTTAACTGCCGATTCACAGTCAGAGGCTTAATCCAATTGGCCACTGAAGGAAAATCGTTCCTGTGGCAGGGAAGGGGCAGAGCTGCTTGCTCAAACATGCTGACAGGTCTGTGGAAAAGGGGAACTTACAACAGGACATCAGGGAAGCTGAAAGAGCAAGGGACAGAAGTGATGGAGGGAAAATATGTTATGGGAAAAAGAACCAAGGATGGTATAAGAACCACAAAGATTCCTGCTTGACATTTTCTCACAAAGTTTTAGTTTGAAGTTAAAGCGTCTAAACTGAAGAAATCTGCTCTGGACTAATTGTAAACCACAAATATCTACAAATATATATACCTGTCATAGTGTTTCCCACATATTTTCACATAAATATTTGCAGTGTAAATATTTTTAAGGTTGTAAACTTGTTTGGGTTTTTTTCTCCTTCTTTGAGTAAGTATTCAAAATCAATTCACTTTCATTTACCCACTCACACTTAGGTGTCTTGCTGCAAGTTTGTGATGGAGAATTACGTAACAGTGAAAATAAAAGGTAATACAGAAATCTAAGAGGAAGAAATATTTTGAGATGGCCTTCTAGGACACCAATTTATGTTGGAACACAGTGTTACAGCATATACTTACAGGACCACCAGCTTCTTACAGATTGGCACAGAAGCTCTCCATTTTCATAGCCACAGGAAGTCCCACCAGAATGATCTGCTAACCTACCTGAATGAATCAAATAAAATAAACAACAAATACTTCTCAAAATTTCACACAAGAAATCCCACTGAGGTGAAAAAATATAAAGGAATAAAACATGCAGATTTTTGGTTAGAGAAGCAAAATAATTACTGTTGGTTTGCTTCATAAACTACAGATCCTAGAGTAGTTGAATTTCTCAGTGCATAGTAATTTGATTGTGTTTTACAGTTTGAGTTATCCCTCACTGTAAATGTATTCTGTGAGTTTATTGAACTGTTTGAAATCAGGACATCACAGCATTTTTACTGAGATATAAATATACATTCACGTACAGACATGAGCACACGCATAGCTGAAAGATCATTTCTAATAGATGTAGGGCTGCTAGGTCAGGAGAGCTGCCTAATGAGCAAAATAACACAAACTAAATGTGCTAGTAATTGTCTCACCTAATTGGGTTGTGTGATACAGAATCACTTCCAGTTTAATCATGCAAACGAACGTGTCCTTACTGTGAAGCTAAGCATGCAAACATTGTTGTAACTAATTAGCAAAGTTTGCAAGCATCTCTGCTGTGGAAAACATGCAAGACATTTCACAATTATTTATGATAGAATATTTTATTTTAAACACGTGGCATGAAGAAATAGCCTAAGTCCTACAAGAATACCATAGGTGTACATTAAATGTTGTCATGCAGAGTGTCAGCAAGACTGCTCTAAGTGCATGACACACAATTACCATGGCCTTGTGCAATGATGAGCTATTCCAGAAGCTCCCAAATTCTGCCCTGCAGAGCACTTGCTCTCTGACGAGTCAGCTGAATAATGGCAGTGTCATTTCTGTCAGATTAGAACTAAACCTCATTACCAAATCAAATTTTCTGATACTGTTACTGAAGAAGAAGAGACGATCATGAACAATGTGCATTCAAATTATACTAATTATTCTCCCTAGCTGGCTGAGCAGAGCCTGTGCTTTGGGGCCATATCTTTCAGTAGCCAAGCACTGAGAACATGAACTTGCAGCGATGAGGATTGCAGTTCAACCCATTTTTTAAAAAAATGAAGATTATAATTTTTTATATTTATTGAAAGATTCATTTTTTCAAGATTTTACTTCAACAGAGATGATCAAAAACACACAGCAATAGATCAGTGGTGCACAAAGGGGATGAACGGGAAGGATAAAGGCTAGAGAAGAAAAAGACAAAATGTTGCAAAAGGATTGTACATGAGGTTTACCAAATATTGTTAGCCTTGGTGTTTCACAAAAATTAAGATTTCCCAGGCAGTATCAGTGATAATTATACAATATATGGAAACTGGAGCTGGAAGCATTAACTGCACTTCCAGGTCTGCACACCATTTCTGCTGTCTCTGCTCCCTCCTATTCCCTGTGTTTAGCATGATTGTTATTTCAGTCTTCAGGTCTACCCAAGCTAATCTGTATTGACTGTGTTGACTCCCAGCTGTGTTGTTGATAACTATGTGCAACCTCATCAGCAAGATTTCTCAACTTTTTTTTTTTTTTTTTTTTTTTTTTTGTGGAAATGTTGTTACTGAAAGTGCTAAATGCAGTTATTCTCATGAAGATTATTGCTCATGAAGAACTCCTAGCACATCCTCCACCGAGCTGTAGACTTCTTTTAACAACAGTTATCACTAAATTCTCCTTCAGGTGTTCCTTTATCAGATTTGCAGTTCCTTGTCTTGCAAAATATAATTTAAAAATTTTCATTCTAAGCTTTGCTTTTACAAAGGGAGTCAATACATTTCTAAACTTTGGAAAAACCCCAACATTTATATCATGAAAGAAGATCTCAAATTAGCCTAACAAAATCTACCTTTGATTCACATAACCTGTGCTTTGTCCCTTTTTCTATCTAGTTCCATGTCATTAAATATTCTTTCCTCTGTACTTATTTTAATGTTTTGTTTACTGCTGATATAAGACAAATAAATATCTGTGTCCTTATCTCCTTTCTTCTTTTTAAATACAGGCATAACCTTTCCTGCTTTTCCTACAATACCAAGTGAATCTTTCTTAAAGTTCTTCATCCTGGATTTGTACTTCTGTATGTGAATGAGGGTCAGACTATCCTGTTTCCTCAGTTTCTCAGTAGGTAGGGCTCTCAGTTCAGTTCCACCTTCCAAGTGACAATTTCTGCTTCTACAATCTCATTCCGAACAGCCATGCTGTCTCAGGATCCTTGTCTCTGCTGTAAATTTGGGCAAATTACTGATTTCATTTTATGTCCCTGAGTGGATTATTGCAAATCTTTGTACCACTCTTATTAAGTGACAGCTTCACTTGTTCTTTATGGTTTATACAGAACTATAGCCATAAAAATATTCTCTCAGTAACACAACGTTCAGGACAAGACAGAACTGTTAATTCTATAAACTTTGCAATATTTTCTAAGTTCTGTTGTCTTGCACCATGAATTCAAATCCTGCTTTTGTTTGCCCAAGCTTATTATGCTGGCATACAAATGCTTCAGTCTTTCCTCACTACTCTATCCCACCCCCTATCTGGATTAGGTTTAGCCCTTTGCTAACCTCACTACTGTATGCACCGGAATTATGCCATTCTTTGTCCCTTAATCATTTATTCTTCAAATTCCCATATTTTTTAACTGTAAAACTACTTCCAGCTATGTGATATTTCTCCTTTCATTATTTTTTAAACCTTCTGATCGTGTAAATTTAAAAATGTATCTCCTTTGTCTAAGTGTCAGTCCTGTGACTCATTAGCAGGTGACAGTACATCTTTACCTGTCTATGCAACCAAGGGCAAATCTTCCCCTCACAAACTGTGTCCCTCATCTCTGCTTGGAAATTGCCACTGGAACAAGGCACGTCCTCACTTTGAGTGGATGAGGCCATACTCCACAACTTCCAGCAGCTCATCACTCAACTGTAGCTGCTGCATGCAGTCATCTTTGCCTCTGCCACACATTGGGTCAATTCTCCTGCTGTACCAACCATCCTTTTCATCTGTTCCTCTTTTTGTGTACATAAAGAAGGGAAAGAGTAAAATGCTTGCCTAAACTCCAACCAAATTCTTTTTGTTGCCATCTCTTTGCCAGTTAGTTTCCCACTTGGATTTTGCTTACTATCTTGTTTTGCTCATTTTGACTTAAAAGTAATTTTTCCCTTAGGTGTGACTAAATGCTGGCAGCCTTCCCTCACCACCAACTGCAGCACCTCTGTCTTCTCTCAAACCTAGAGTGTCTCCCAAACCACCACCACATGTAACTACGGGTTACATCCTATAAAGAAAACAACAGGCAGACAGATGCATTTGTTTACCCATGGTTACCATCAGGCACAAGTTTCTGAAAACCTCATTGACTCTTATTTCCTTCTCTCCCCTTTTCCAGCTGCTAGAACAAGGCAAGTCAGCTCTGGCTTTGAATGGAAAGCTACAGAGACTGCTGTGATGAGGCAGTCTGTGAGAGAATGGGTTCTCTGATAAAGCCCCTGATAAGACACTGCAACCTTAGCCTTAAGGGACCTTCCATATGTGTTTCTGTGTCTGCTCCCCTGGCAGGGGCAACAAGCAAACCAGAATGACTGCCCTAGACAACAACCAGCTTTTAGGGGATAAACCCTTAGAATCTGGACATAATTAAAACAAAACGAAATAACCAAACAAACCTCACAAAAAAGCAAACAAAGAAAACCCCCCAAAACAGAAAAACTTTAATTTTTGTAAAGTACTATTTAGAAAATAAGTAGGCTACTTCTAAACTGATCATGAAGAATAAATGGAAATAAGTTCTGAGAGGGAGATGTGGACTTCCAAATATCTTCTTAGAAATTGAACTCCAACCACCTCTAGAAGCTTGTAACATTAACAAAAATAAAAGACTATTAGTTAACAATTTAAGAACAGCACTGCAGAATGTATGCCTTGAAATCTGTCTGCATAAACTGAAGCAGCTGGGAATGCCTTTCCAAAGATTTTTAGTTGGTTGAAATATTGCCCATCTATAACATGAATCTGGATTCTGACCCCTTCTTATAAGGAATTTTAATAGGAATAGTAAGGAACAGGCATAATAGGAATTTTAAGTATATTAGGAATAATAAGGAATTTTAATGCTATTGATCAACAAGGTAAGGCTGTTCACTCAGCATTTCTTTTTCAAATTGACAGATTTGACAAAGTTTACACCATCTGAGGCTATACCGAGCTTGTGAGGCAGAAGCCTTGGAAAGGAAGCCTCTAAGCAGGCCTGGTAAACACCTTGCTAATCCAGCATTTTAAAGAAATAATTCATACCTGTATGAAATTGCCACCCATGCTGCAATGGTAATCCCCAGAGAATATTGCCACTGTTTTGGGGTCCAAAGGCACCAAAATATTTGGCTGAAGCATTTAGCAAGCTCTTGTACACTCCCAGTCGATCTCGATAGTTCCAAGCACTGATGACAATTCTGTTGTCCTTTACTGGGAAATCCAGCAGGTTTCCAGGGGCCAGGTCCCACAGAGGGGGATAGACATCTTCTCCAGTGACATCATTTTCACTCTGCGCCGCGGCAGCCGCAGGACTCAGGGTAACAGTCACTACAAGAAGAGTGTGTATGCCAAAGAGGGGCCACATTGTGAAGGTTTGTGACCCAGGTGATTGTGGCTGCAGGGCTTTTATCAGGGAAGGTGAGGGCTGGGCAAAAAGGCTGACTCAGACACACAAGTCTTTGTCTCCCTTCCCTCTTCCCAGCCATGACCCTGACGGGGAGTCACCAGACCAGCAAAGGTGAGCAATGCTCTGTCCTCAGTATGGGATCTAGGGAGCATCAGCAGATGTTTTAGAGGAATCAATCTCATCAAAAGATGTCCAAACTTGTGCTGTCCATGACATATCACACATTTCCAGATGGTTGAGGTGCTACAATACTGACTGTATAGTTGTGCTATGAAACTGTCTGTGTCTGTGTTTCTTAGCAGCTGTCAGCTTCCCTTTCCCAGCCCAGTTCCTTTGGGAACAGAAGGGACAACAGTGGCAGAGATCTCATCTCAACACACACACAGGCTATGGCTGAGGTATTCTGAGGAGGGCTCCAGGCACTGATAAAAAAGCAGCAGTGACATGCTGCTGCTGCCATTGTCAGCTTTGTCTTTTGGCCTTGGGACTACTGCCTGCAGCCTCAGGTCTTAAGAGAGTTGGAAGCAGCCAGACCAGCCTGCCTTCAGGCCACGTCGCACCTGGCCAGCTGCACTTTTAGTGCTGGTTTGTCTCGTGTGGAAATGGTCATACTTATAAAGTTCTCCTATTAAACCTCCATGATCCTGTAGACTCCAAAGGGAACACAAAGATGATAAAATCGGTGTCCAAGTTATACTCCAACAAAAGTGAAACCGACCAGCTGCCTGCATCTCGCCTACTTCTGGGAATTCTAGCACTTTATAATCTTCAGCTGCTTTTTCTCAGATAAGCAATGGTTGCAAAAGAACGCTCAGCAAACAAACATGTGGTTTGTTATCTCTGTAGTCTTTTATTTTCATGAGAAAAATTGCAAATGCCGCTTTTCTCTGAAGTAATTTTGTGAGTTTCGGTTGGGCTCTGTGTGCCTAAAGTACCTTAAACCCGTGGGTGGGAGCAAGTCAAAACTGGCTGCAAACTTCTGATAGTAAATTCAAAATAAATGTATCACTTCAATTCAAAATTTTTCTATTTACTCCATTTAGTAAGAAGACTTCCTAGTAAATAGCAGAAATTTTCAATGATCACATATATTATTTTGTCTGCTTCTGAGAGAGAAACCTAAATGATTTTGAAATACAGTGCTCAACAGATTAACACAGATTTGGTCATGCTGCCTTGAAGAACTTTCAAAAAATTAGGTTTTCATTTATTAACTTCTATGGATGGAATTTATCTAACCCAAATGTGGTAATTTAAACACTATCCTAGCTATGTAGATTCCCTTGATAACCAAATCAGAGAATCAGGCATTTCCAAAATGTAAGTCATTTAAAGCACACTACTGAGAGATGTATTGTTCCTGACTGGCTGTAGAGGGAGTAGAAATTACAGGTTTACCTTTAGACATAGAAAAAATATTCTTAGATCAAATAAAATCAATATTATTTTTACTACTTTTCTAAAATAATTTCTGATATATATTCTGACATAATAATTTCTGAAATATTTTGAAAGGTACTTCTTTTTTTCCCTTGAATTAAGGAATTCTATTAAATAATCCTGAGGACAAATGCCAAGAATTGTGCTGATTTCACATATCTATATGTATTAGGCTCTAACTGAGGCAATGGGCTGAAAAGCTCACACCTAAAAAGGAAGGATGATGAAATGCATGAGCTAAGGCACAAGACATGTGGAGGAAACCTGTGACTCTGTGAAATAGAAGGCACAAAATTCATAATAACACTTTATTTAGGAACATGAAGGAGTGAGTAAGAGTTGTTGGCTTTATTTTTTCTTACCATCACTGAAAGAAGTGTCCAAATTGGGAAGCTAAAGTTCTTCTGTTTTTCTTTAGTCAAAGGGGAGAGCTTGAATTCTTCTAATGAAAGATACCAGACATTTGTATTACGAGTGATTTTACTTAAGGTACGTAAGGTAAAGAGAAGTGAATAAACACCTTCACTTTTTTTCTAGAGATACCATATATTTACATCCTCATAGCAGATTACCTGGTAGTGATCTACATCCATATTTGTGTGGAACTTTATTGTGCATGAAAAACTGTTCTCCTGCTCTGCCATCTAGAAGGGCAAACCCTACTAACACTGACCTGGGCAGGCATGAAAATATTAATCACTAGTGTAAATGCAAAACTACACTTGCTCAAAAGACTTTTGATACAGAATTGAGATAAATTAATGACATAATGCTTGCCTTATATCAATTTTTGAGCTATATGATAGAAAAAATATTGTGCTATATACTAAATGGGAAATAATGAACAAGAATATATCTACTTAGACTGCTGAGTCCCTTCACTTTTGGAAGTTTCAGCCTCTTGCCTTATTATGGTAATAAAAGGACTTGAATAATGCAGTTAATCTTTAAAGATTCAACGATAACTTTTTATAATAAAAAATCTTCCTGAAAGAATATTATAATTCATTCAGATAATTATAATTCATTACAATTCAGATAGATCTTACTTCATTTTTGCACTTATCTGTGTGTGCAAACAAGTTGCTGAAGTTTCTGTAAGACTTTAAAGGCAACAGTTTTCCTTTGGGAAATATCTGAGCTGGTGTTTTCAGTTTGGAATCCAGTCCAGTTGGTTTGGCTGTCCTGAGGGGATAGAGGGGAGGGTACATGTGATTTCAATAGGACTTGAGTGGTGTTGGTGTTGAGTCATAGCAGCCCTCCAGGGATGTCAGCATTTTAAGCAAGGAGGAGATTAAGGAAGACTATTAGTAATGTCAACACCACTATTCACCACTCTGCTAGCACGTACCCTACCAGTTACTCGGTAAAGATGTGTTCCTAGAGAAATTGCAGAATCACGTGCTGGAAAAGACTGTAGAGTATGATATGTGGTAATTTCAGGTCTTATATGTAATTATCAAGTTTCAAGAGAGAATGCTGCAGTTTTCAAGTGGGCTACAGATTTTGCTTCAAGATAACTGCAGAAAAGATAATAAGCACCAATTAGATTAGCTGAGGTGACCACAAGAGAAATGGCAGCCCTAAGCCCCCAAACTATCAAATCATGTGATTCCTTAGTCCTGACTGGATACACTGAGGAAGGAGCTGGAAAGTCAGTAAGGAAGGGACATCAGTATTCCCAGAGGAAATAATTCAGAACTGACGCAGAGTTTTGCAGGTGAGGAACCTTCAGGCAAACTGGGGATGTCAGCCACACAAAATAGCACTGAAAGGAAGGGTTTACCCACTTTATTTAAGGGCAACAGTCCTAAGAGGAAGAATAAGGAGTTCTCATTTAGATGGAATGTTATTATGAGCCTCCCTGTCACATGGCACCTTTTTTCATGCCCTGACACTTCCACCAGTAATTGGGGATGCCCCTTGACTCTGATCTGTTTCAGGGAAAAAGGACGGCACTGTAGCTGAAACTATTCTTCATGTACTTCACTGAATAAGCTTAAAGCAGTGGATAAATTTAGGTTTCATACTAATCTCTGTTGTTATTGTCTACAGCTATTGTCTTGAGCAGACTTTCTTTCTGTCACAGCCTTTATTATTTCACAGGGAGGATGTCTCTGGCTTCAGTATCCTCCAGTAAAATCTTTTAACAGGTCTATAAAATGGTTTGTAAATTGCTACTGGTGCTGTTGTGAGTAAAGGTCATCAGCCAAACCCTGTGGTCACATGAGTGGACCCAACCACTGGTGCAGAAAGACACGTGGTAGGAGCATCAGGCTGAAGGGAAATTATACTGTGTGTGTAGTGAATCTAGCAGAAGGTGCTGCATCATCATATCCTGGCTCCTTCCTACATCCTTGATGCTAACATTTCTGCTTCTTTGGAAAACATCGTTCTCATGTTGTCTACTAATCCCCTTCTCCCCTCTGCAAAAGCCTTCCTGTCCTCTGCTGATCTTGCCTCCAAAAAGCATAACCTGTGCTGATGATCCTGACAATTCAGACTATAAATTGTGATTAATCATCACAGAGAAAGATCAAATTCATATCTGTGGTGGGATTTTACGTTATGCAGTTTTAATTTCACAGACAAAACAGTATTCTTTCCATGAAGCTGACTGGGTGGAATTCTGACAAATGGCTACAAAGGCAAGTGTAAATCCAACATTTCCAGAGCTCCAGTTAATGAAAGTAAAAGAAGATTTATTACCACCAAGGTAAAAATATGGATTGAGTAGCAAGATACACACAAGATGTGTAATGGGTACTTGGTTGTGTCCTAGGTGTACTTTCCAGATCACAGTGCTCCCTCCAGAGAAGTCAAGACCACACTCAGATTTCCTCAACAGGCTTGCTTGCAGGACTAATGTTAAGATGTACACTTAAATATATATGTATACACACATGAAAGCAGTCAGTCAGCCAATTAAAAAAAAAATTATGAGACCCAAACCAGAAAAATTTGAATGAACCTATAATTTTCATTTTAATAATGGCATTATGGAGGTATGTTTAGCTTAAAGGTAAACTCAGATTATACCATAATCTACACTGCTTTTTTATCTTCAGCTTGAAGCTGAAGCTGATCACAGTGTCAGATATCTGTAGAATTTAGCACCTACAGTGTGGTCTTCAGCATCACCTCTTCAACACCTATCATAAGATATTTCAGCCTGATTTTCCCAGTGTGATGGAATTCATTCCATTGAGTCAGATGATAAAAAAGCTCCACTCACTGAAACACGTACTTAAAAGTTGATATGACCAAAATAGAAAGATATACCCCTGAGAACATCTGAGTTATAAACACCTGTTTAATGAAGGAGATGACAGGAATTTTTTAATATAATGTCTATTTCTTCTTAGAAATTCTTGTCAAATACAGCTGCAAGGCTCCTTACAAGGCTAAGGATATCTTTTGGCTGTTTGTTTGTATATCACCAGAGAAAGAGTAAACTGCAGTAAAAATTACTAGAATCACATTGTGAGTTGGGTTTATTTTTCAATCTGTCATTAATTATGTGTTTATTTATAAGACAAATAAACTGAATCTTCACTTATAATTTTAGCATGACATTTTAGTTAGATGAAAATGAGAATAACTAATTAGAAAAAATCAGCACAATGGAAAAAAATAATTAAAAGAAAGACTTAAATATCCAAAGCAGTTAATCTGTGGCTACATGTTAGTGCCAGATTTACTGAAGTATGCAAACAACTGCATCAATTAGAAACTTGGACCAAAAGAGCTTTTTTTTTTCTTTTTTTTTCTTTTTTTCTTTTTTTTTTTTTTCATTTGTAAGGCGTAAACAATTAATTCAGGAATTAAAATCAGCTCTTGAAACTCAGAAACTGCAGAGAAAATTTTAAGAAGACTGTCAACCATCTTCTTCCTGCTGCAGCCATTTTCCTTAGACTGAAAAATAAAAGGGAGGGGGAGGGGAGAAGCTTTCTTGCTAGAAAGGAAATGAAAGCTAACAAAAATATTTCTCAAAGAAATAGATTAGTCTTCATTGTGCAAGCAGGAAAAATAAATTTTAGCACAAGACAACTGGAAAGAAATGTTGTAAAATAAAACACGAGGTATAAATTAGCCTCACATTTATTGCCCAATTTTGCTTCTGTCATGGGAAAGAATAACACTCTTGTTGTTTCTAATTGATATTCTGTGTTGGTGTACAGCACACTATTTTGATTCTGCTGTTCATTTGCAATGAGTGAGGAAATAAGGGTGGTTTTCAAGAAAAACAGATTTCAGCCTCGTTTAGAGAAGTCTGAACAACTCACAAAAAACAAATTCCAAACCTGTTTGATTAAACTAAAATGCATATTCAACATATAACTCCTATACCAAATCAGTCATTTTTGAAATATAATTATGGTACTATAAAGGCAGAAAAGGTGTGTAAGGAGCAACTATATGCATGGATAGGTATTGAAAGACAGAAATGACTGGGTATTCACAGATGCTTGCACAACATACACTAACGATAGTGTATGGGTAGATTTCACCTCACCAAGTTGAGAGATGACATAAAAAACCCCATTTTTTTCAAACAGAATATCTGTTCTGGAAAACATTATAAATATTTCCATTGCCCAGTTTTTCATGTTTTTCTCTCCCTTAAATTTTATTTCTTTTTAGAACTCACCCCAAACTCCAGTACCTGGGAGTTCCTGAGAACTCTGCTTCTGAGTTTTCCCACATGACATGATTTCATACATATCAATATAAATTCCATAATGCAAGTGCCCAATGCATAAAGATGCATGTGACATTCATTTCCTGTATCTGACAGCCACTTGCTGATATTATACAGCAAACATAAATATGACTAAAGCCACCAAGTTTGGGATCATAAAAAAAACCCTGAGGCACAAAACTGGGCCAGCTATTGCAGGACGGGAATTTCTAGTCCGTTGTCACAAGCCAAAAATTAGGCCTTGGATCATCAAAAGGATGCAAGATAAAAATGTGCTTAATTTTAAAGAGGTTTAAAAGGAATTCATTTAGCCCCCAGGTGTTCCTATCAAACAAGAACATCTGAGGACTCTGATTTCACTAGAAAAAAAATGTCCAGCTTCCCAAATATTCCTGGTCTATTCTGAAGTGCCATTTCCTCAAATGGGTGTGTCCCATGACCTTATTCATCTTGAGTCATTGTTAATTGTCCCATTTAATTCTCATCAAGAAGACAAGAGTAGTTTTTTTGATAAAAAGGTGTGCCTCCCTCAGCCTCCCATGTGGCTGGCTGTCCTGCTCCTGCGTTGTCTTCCAGTATAACCTGTCCCTGTCTCCTCTCTGCCTGCACTTGGCTCATGCTCTGTGGTCTTTGCAGGGAGCCACAATATGATGCTTACCTACAGGGGATGGCATCCAGCAGAAGAGCCTGGGGAGATGTGATCTGCATTTTTTCTGCTGTTTGGGTAGTATAGGGAGCTGCTGTGCTCCCTAGAAACAGAAGTTGCCTTTTCCAGAGTGATGAGACCTGTTGGATGTACTTAGGAGTGTCATTGACACAGATACAAGAAAGTCTTACACTGTAGCCTAGATGTAAATGAAAGACAGAGGAACTCTTTTTCCTTCTTTATTTTCTCCTTTTTTGCATTAACATTGACCTCTCTGCTGGCTGTTCTACACATAAAAATGTAGTGCACATTTTGAAATCTTAAGCTTTTAAGAAGGAGAAGAGAACCTCTCTCCTGAAAAGTGAACATAAGCAGATATGCTTTATAGAAAGCAGGTTTCTGAACTCTGTGATGTCCTCCTGGATGTCTATTGCATTTCTTTGTAAGTAATTTAATTTAAAATGCTTAGCCTTGGAGATGGAAGGTTTGGATTCCTGTTCTCATTCTCTTTTTTTGAACAAGTACCTAAAAAATAAAGCATTCTAATTTATTTTGTCAAATTTGAGTGAGTACAGCAGGCTCTGATCCTGGGCTTTTACCAGCCTTATACTAAAATCGCACACCAAAATTCTTTGGCTCAGCTTTATCTGCAAAAATACTTGCAAGAAATTACTTAGTATTCTGGTCCCACTCCTGTGAATGTTATCAGCATGGGTATAGCACAGCTTTTTTTTTTTTTTTTT
>VXBR01008864.1:2392517-2407372 GCA_013400215.1 Cisticola juncidis | reverse complement strand
TTTTTTTTTTTTTTTTCCTTAGAGTCCACAGGCCAACAGCTGGAAATAAGGAATTTATCTCACATTTTCCTTTGGAGTCAACACTGGTGCCAGTTAATCTGAATAAGTGAGGGTGGTGAAACTGCAGGTTCCTGTAGATTTGTATATGAACACTAGATGATGCTATGTAACTTTTCAATCTCGCTATCACTTCTACCCATAACTGAAATAAAAATTACATAAAATCAGAAGACTGGACTAGAACACGTTTCTTATATGTTGGCATGTATGCACATACACCAGATCATATCGCTGAAGTAAAAAATCTACATTTCTCTCCCAGTCAGCTGTCTCCATCTCAACTGACAGATGCAAAGAGAGGGTACATCTGATTTTAGGGCTCCTTGTACCAGACATTGTGGCAATGTGCTGAAGAATGATTTTAAACAAATGCTTAATAACAACAATGCTTTCCAAATATTTTGTTAAAAAAAATTGGCAAAAAAATCCCCTTTGCCCAGCAATTTTTATACTGGGCCAGGTATCAATTCTTTTACTGCAGTCAGGATAATTCCTTAAACTGGCATAAGCATCCCATGCTGTACTTGGATTAAGTTAACTTGGTTTTGGTCCAGCTGAAACTTGTGCTATCAGATAATGTGATAGTGTACAAAAAACAGCTTTGGCACAGAGAAAAGACTTTGAAGCAGAGCTGGCTTCTGTCTTTCCTGTAAGAAGCAGTTCCTCTGACCTTGATGACCCTCGTGTGTATGCTGTCCTTACGACACAGGTCAAACACTAACCGAGTGGTGAATCCATGTCTCAGGGTGGATACAGTTACAGATACAAACAAGTCCCTGTCCAGACATGGAGAGTCTTTCATAATTTGCAGAAATATTGAAGGGGAGAATCTCAAATGTTACTGTCTAAGAAGTGGACTAGTAGCTTCTCTTGCCCCAGAGAGTTTCCAGAATTCTTTGGTCAGGGGGCACTAATATGCTCACCAGGCAACCATGGAAATAGCTGTGTTGTGCTCATTTCACATCAGTGGTGCAGGTCACCATTATCTCAATGGCTTGAATCAGGCTATTAGAAAGGGTAGTTAATGAGAGCATGTGGGTTTGAGTTTCACTTTAAAACTGCTTGAAGAAATAGCTTGACTCTTTGGCAAAACTTTAATAGTAATTACAAGATGCACACACACTCCCAGTGTCTCACAAAACTTCCTGCAATGAGAGAGAGTGTCACGACAGCAGTCATTGAAGAAGACATTTATTCTTTAAAGAGGGCACAAGGAAAGTTTTCTCATGTGTCTTTTTGTGGGCTTTAATGGTAGTGAAACCTTCAGAGCTATACTTTCTGGTAGCCAAACTCTTAAAAGTATGGTAAACAAAATGAAAGCTGAAATTTTGTGTCAACTCAGTAAAGCATCTGTAAAGTGATGATGGATTAATGAAAAGTGCATGCAAGTGAAAAGTGGGTAAAAATGTTGTGGGATTTTTTCCTTAAAATAAATTAATTCAGTCATCTTTGAGAAAAATGACTTAACTTTCCTGAGTTAGTCTGTTACTCATATCTCATTCCAGAACTAGATCTGAAGGGTAGGAGAGGAAGACATGGCAGCAAATATTATCATGACTGGAGGACTGTAACTGTAGGAAGTCATAAGGTACATGGGCAGCATCAAACAGGAGATGGGATGCACTGCTTGGCTCTGTGCCTGAGCATTGGCAGCTCAGAAGAGAGAGCCTTCCTTTCGAATAACTTCAGATTTCCTCTTGAAAGAAAAACTTTATTAAAAAACTAGGAACACTTACTTTGCTGCATCAAATGATTTTTATTTTCCTCATATTTTTTTAAGTTATACAAAAATTTTGTAAACGCAAAGATAATTTATGTTTTAATAAAATCCATTACTACAATTCATTATTATGATTCACAGAAGTTCTTGGGTTATATGAAGCATTTCAAGTAAACAGAACACTGTCTTTTTCTAGTCATGGTGGAAACAATCAGTGATTTGAAAATATATATTTACTTTATGACAGCTGGTTTAGTAAAGCTTCTAAATTAAATGTGTCACTACTCAAATTAGTGTGAGAAATCCTATGCCGGCTTAGAGGAGACAATGGGCAAAATGTTCAAGCAATCCTAACACTGGGGATGGTCATTTTGACAACAATATGAGATTATCTGTTGGCCTTAATGGAGCCAAAATTCAGTACCAGAAGATTTAAAGGAATATCTCTCTATAAGGAGGATCTGTTGCTTCCTACCCATGCCTCTTTTACAATAACAAGACAACTTGGATTGTGGGAGAAGCAGGTGGGTTTGGAAAGAGTGGATCTTTTCAGTAAGTATGGGTATATGGCAAGGTGAGTTTATGTGCCTTCCTTGGACTTCCTCTCTCAATAATGGATGAAACCCAGAGGGCATCTTCTGCAGTATATATATATTTCATTAATAACTGATTAACTCAGCCAAACAGAAACACTTGGATTTATTGCTGACTTTGCTGGTATAGATACCAAGTTAACCTCACATTCAGACTCAGAACAGAGGGAGCAGAAAGACTCACTCTGCAGCACGACTCGCTCTGCAGCATCCTTTCCAACACAAAGGCATTATCTTAAGCTTAAGGGTCAATTATGCTTGAATTATGGTCTCTTGCACCTCGGATCAATAAAGGATTATTTCAGATCTGTCCTGCAACACTTTGATTCTCTGTGGGCAGCAGTATCAGCTGCCTGGGGTTTACACATTGCTATGGCAATGTGACCCAGAGCCTTGTTGCAGGACTCCAGTGTCATTGGGACTGTCCTTACTCCACAAAGCTGGATTGTTGTTTTGCTCACAGTAGAATTGCAGCAGGGTGGATGTCTTGTGCTGAAAAACATTTCTCCACAGGGACTCCAGGCAAGACCAGGCCATCACCACGTTGTGTCTGTCATCTTTCTGTGACATTCAAGGGGTGCAGGAAGGGCTTAGGGTGGAGGAGTCCAGCATCTCCCTGGAACCTCCCCTTCAGGGATTGCCTCTGTCCATTCCCTGACACTCTGACACTACAACACACAGATACTGATTTCTCAGACTCCTGCTTGGAAATGCTCCTTCCTTGCCTCCCCCTCCTCTCCCTCTGCTGCACCAGCTCCGTGTAATTGAAGAGGGGCTGCTCGCTGGGGTGGGGGCCGGTGAAGTATCCATAGAAACAGGGGCTCCAGCCCCATTGGCACAGCCAGCGGCTCTCCCGCAGCCCAGAGAGAGCAGAAGCTGCTGCAGGTGCAGCCACAGGCTGACCCACACTAAAAAGAATCATCTAGAATTATCTAAAATCATCATTAAAATAATCTAAAGCAATAGTAGTGTACACAAAGCAGCAGATTGAGAGAAAATAATTTTCTAGCTTGCTCTTTAAACCGGAATCAAAATTCCATCCCTGAGTCAAAATTGCAACAAATCTGTCATGTGTGCTTCTCAATACACCTACAGAGCTTTTTCTGTGCACATGCACCAGCTGGAAAACCTGATATACTGATTTTATTGTTTTGATGTGTGCCAGAGTCCTCTCATTTCTCTAAAAGTGCTAGGGCATTATGTAAGAAGCTTGGATACGATCCAGGATGTAGATAGCAGCACAACAGGCCTCATAAAAAGCCCAGTAAATTGTTGAACAAAGGATTTCATTCACTGTTGATTTATTAATTTGCAGCTTGCCTAAATACAGTGATTTTTTTATAGGATTTGTAAGTGTGAATTATCAAATAAAATGTCTTGTAATCATACACAAAATTCATTCAAACATAGAAACAAAAAAAAATTCATTTTCATCATTACTTGTGTTGAGGTCTCACAGGTGTTTAGGAGAATAAAGGAACAGAGATAAATTTGACAACATTTTCAAAATTTCCTAGGCAAAGAGCTATCTCTGAAAATTGCATTAAGCTCACAGATGATATGTACAAAAATCCACTGATCCTAAATAGCAGGTTATTGTGAAAAAAAAAATCAAAGAAACCAAAGACAAAAAGAGAGATTATCCATAAGAAGAAGACAAAAAGACAGAGAATAATTCAGGAGGTATCACAGGTGGAAAAACAACAAATTATCTAATATCAGATCTTGGAAAATCTAGGTGGAATTTTCATCTGGAAGCTTATGTATATGGTAATGTGATGCCACCTGGAAGTCAGAACAGGAAGATACAGTCCCAGCCTAAACAATTATGCACATCCATAAGTTATCAAAACAAGCACACCAAATTAACAGGGAGGAAATAAAAATTTAATTAACATTAAATGAGGAATAAATAAAAACATAAAACACTCTCAAGCCTTTCAGTTAACAAAATGCAGACTGTTTATTCACCTGTTTCGTCACGTCTTCCCTGCCTTTCCAAGATAAGGACCTAAGGCCCCTTGCATTCCAGGGGAATTGGGCATTCTAGTGCCTACAAATAAAGGAAGAAAAATCACCTACTGTAGAGACCCCTGAACAGTACTGTGTTTTTTTGGTCACCAGATGTATGAGACTAGGATGGTACTGCTTCTCCCAAACTCTCTTTAGGTACAGAGGATGCTAGAACCACTGTTTTCACTTGCTTTAAGCTGTGGTGGAACACCATGGGGTAAGAAGCTCTACAGTCTGCTCAAGAAAGTCACAATGGGGACTTTAGAGATTAAGACAGACAATAAGACCTTCATGTTGGTTGTGGACCAGCCATCAGTGCAATGCACAGGTTGTGCCTCCCTGTCAGGGGGCAGCAGGCAGACCCCAGAATACAGCCTGTTCATGACTAATTTCTTTTAAGAACACCCATTTTAACTCTGACATCACCTGCAACTGATCATCTGCAGCAAAAATACTTTATATTTGAAATCTCTTCCTGGAAAAGCTGCTTGAGCATACTGGTACTGTGTTAGTGTCCAAAGGAATATTGTTTACCTTCAGCAGCCAGTGAGTATACAATATAAAATGCAATGACATGGGGTACATGACTGATTAATCTAGAGGAATTCCATATTTTGGCTTTCATTTCCACAGTCTTAGCTATAAAATTTTCTCTATTTGTTCCTCTACCATTAGCCTCATTAAATAATCAATGAGGTTTAGATACTAATGCAATATATATTCAGATATATACATACATGATAACTTTTATGTAAGTTTACTGTAATCTTGTCCTCTGAAGAGAGTATGAGAAAGTAGAATGACAACAAATATGGCATTACAGAGACCTTTTCCAGTGTCTAAAATTCAAAACTGATACCTGTTTTTAAATCATTCTAGTAACATGAGGTACAGCAATTCTAGAAGAGACAGAGAGAGACTGACAGATTTTTTTTTATCATTAGAATTTGTTGAGCAGAACTGGCCTGTTTCAGGGCATGTTCTGTTCTGTCATTATGTCTGAACAATAAGTACAGTTGATTGCTGTAAGAATAAAAACCAGGATTATGAAACTTCCTGAAGCCTTTCAAAAGGTTGAATGAAATGTGTGATAGCAAAATTTGAACTAAGCCCTTATTTTAAAAGAATTTAGTTATTAAAAGCAACAGACCTAATTTCACCTAGTTTTATTCTCCATTGATGGAACAGAAGATGCCTCTAATTTTCATTACAATTTAACTTTTTTGTGCCTTCTTACAATCTTGTGAGTCTGAGAGTCCAGTGAGGTGTTTGAATACAAGGGTTAAACCAAGAGGGGTATGACACAGTGCATGAGATCTAGACTTCCTGAATTGGGATACAGGTGATCCCGTACAGATATGAAAGCTGAAACTGCTTCCTTTAGACAGCAGTAAAAGGCAACATGACCTACTTCTCCCATTGGAGTGACTTGCCAGGAAGGGTGCAGATGGCACTGCTGTACCTTTGGTGGGGCATCCTGTCCCCTTGGTAGGTAGGGTCTGCTGATGAACAGAAGGTGCAGCCTCAGAGTGCCGCACTATGGCTGTCTCTGGCTGAGAAACAGCTGTTGAGGAGGAGGAGGAAAAAAGAGGGAGGAATGGCAATCAGACCACCATGATTTTATATAATGATCTGGCTAAACAGGTATGTCAAACTATATGTCTTTTAACAAATTATTTGGTGCTGTTATTTCCATTCTGCTGAGTTGTGTGAACATAAAATATTTGGGGTTTAGCTTTGATTTTTCAGCCAAGTATTATTCCTATCTAACATGAAGGTTTCTTCTTTTTGAAGTATGATGATTTGGTGCTGTACAATCCTACTATCCAGTACCTCTGGAAAGCTTTTCCATTTACAAGTAAATAAGAAAATAGAACAGTTCTAATATATTCATTGTTTATTCTCAAATTACCTCTTGAGGTGCTTAGTCAACATATTAGAAATTGGTGAATCAAAGTCTCAAATTTTTTTATATTTTTTTATGGACAGAGAAAACCAGCCTTGGCCTGGGGTATAATTAGTGGTGTCCTGCACATGCTCCTGGGCAGGGAGATAAACTGCAGCCTCTGCCAGCTGGGGCAGTGCCAGCACCATGAATTAGCACAGCATGCTCCAGAAGCTTCTCTTTCTGCACCAGCATAACCCAGCATATTCCCAAGAGGGCAGAGGAGGTGAGTAAGCAAATGGGGAAAGTACAGTGATTGTGAGCCACCCAGGCACTTTCCTGGAAAAGCATCCTCTCCAAGCCACTTCTGAAATCTGTTATTAAAGTCTTCTCTACTGGAAGCTAGGAGGTCATGTTTTGGTCACACTTTTAGGGTGTTATGTAAAGGGATTCTCTTCTTAACTTAGGAAAAGAAACTTATATGACTTAAACTAAAACTCTGCTTGGAGGAGAAATTCTTCCTCTTCTTTCTCTTTCTGTACTTTCATCTCTTACATAACTTCATACAACTTAATGCAATTGTAGGCTGAACACAAAAATGTGTCTCTACATAAGCCAGCAATGATGGGGACTAGAAAACAAGACATTCACAGCTCTAACTTGAGTCAAAAACAATTCTAGCTATTGACAAGAAAATAATGAAAAAGCCATAGGTATGCTCTTCCAGGGTGCAGCAGGTTGCCAATGCTCTGCACAAAAATCAATCTAAGGCAGAAGAATGAAATAGAAATGAAGAAAACAAAATAAGGTGGAAAAGAGAGAAGGGCAGAGCTAGAGTGTGATACTAACAGGATAAGGATTGTCATACAGAGCCAGATTTTTATCTTACGATAGGTGTCTGACTGTGATCAATAGTACGTGTTGGAGGAGAATGCAAAAACACATAATAAAACCTCTTCCAAACCACCTACCAGATCAAAAAAATAGTCAGAGGAGAGGTGGGTTTTGAGTATGTTTGTCCCTTTTTGTCTCCAACTAATTTTTTTCCATCACTTTCTTGAATCACTTTTAAAACTCACATAGACCCTTATATTCACAGCACTCCGTGTCACAGCTGAATAGTTTAACCACAAGGACTCTTATTTAGGTTTTTGGAATGAATCACCTCTTTGTTTCTTTCCTTCACCTTTGCATCTCTGCACTATTTCTGTGGGAAGAGATTGTGACTAACAGTGAACCTTTTAAACTTGTTTACCTTCTTTACTAAAGATTGTAGGGATTTGCATCACATTTCTCCTCGGTCACCCTGTTTCCAGTTTGAAGACTCCTATCACACCTGATCATTCCTTGAGCAGAGACACTTCAGGCCCTGGCCACTCTCTCCTGAACCTCACCTCTTTCCACCATGCCTGGTTTGAGATGGGGAATCAGAACTGCTCTCAGTAATCAAAATCTCTCTGCGCCATGGAAATATAGGGGACCACTAATTATATTTTCTGGTTTGTTCTCTACTCCTCACAAAAATAATTTCTAGTATTTTGTTTCCATTGTTTTCCCTGACATTTGAGCCACTGTATTTGTACAACTGTTCTGCACCATGTCAGTGTTTCATTTCTGAATGACAATAGTCAGCTGAGAGCCCCTTGTTTTCTTTGTGAAGTTAAGACCTTTCCTTCTGTGTTTCAATCCAGAAGTTTTTAGAGACTCCACAATAAAATCTGCTTTCAAGTGGAATTTTTAACTGTATTAATTTTTATATATGGGTCTCTTCATACTGCACTTACTCAAGGGTAGATATAATTATTGTATCTTTTATATCATCATCTGTTAGTAATAGAAAATGCCCACAGAGATCTGGCAGAAAATTTCCTAGTGGAAATGCATCTTATATGAGAAAAAGAGTACTTTAACTTGTGTTGATTTTATCCATTTCCCCCAGAAAAGTAAATTATGTGAGTACAATATTTTTGTCCCCATGTCAAATTTTATAACTCTGTCAGCACTGACGTTTAGAAAAAATGGAAATTTTGAGAATTAAGTCAACCGTCCCAAACCACACTAAGAAACTGGTAATTTTTACCACCATAGGACTGATCTTTACTATCAGACATATAGCCTGACAATGTAGGTGAAGATAATCTGATGACCTGGTTTCATTTGGACACTACCATGAGAAAATAAGAAACTCTATATTTCCAAAAGCATGACCAAACTTGTTGAAGATGCTATAAGATGCCATCACATTACATAATTGTTTTCTGTAGAAAGTTCCTCCAGGCAACTCACCCACCAAGGGAGCAGAAAGGATAGTAAATAATGACCAATGCTTAAAAGTAGGGACTGTTGTGCTTGTCCTTCTGAATGATATTGTGTAAATGAAATATTATGTTGTTGTGATGATCTTAATACTTCTATTCTGGATATTCACTGAGATCAGGACCTAGAAGTTCTAGCAGACTCTATCTAGTGCTTTCATAGGAAATTTTCTCAACTCCAGCTCCAGAAGTATTTTTTTATTTTAATTCCTCCTGTTTTCAACCAATTATTCTGTTTACTTGGTATGATTGCAGTTTTTATGAGTTTCAAAGGCCTAAAAAAACCTATTAAATATTAATAACTTTAAAAGTAGCTTTTCATGGTCCCAGTGATTTTCTTATTCAGCATTAACGTTCCATTTCCTATTTTCTGATTGTCCTCAACTCATCACATCTATATATACCCCGTTCATGCAGTCACAGGGTTTGAGTCTGGAGGACATGCACCTGCATGGAGGGAGTACCTTTCTGTACCAGATATGTTGGTTTAGGTGTGTTGAATCCTGCTTGGCAAACCAGAAGAGGTGGACAGGACTGTCATGAGAGGAGTCACTGGAAAAGGGGCAGCCCGTCTCCCTGAGCTTGCCCTTGCCCAAGGACTGCACAAGAACCTCGGAGTTAAGTGTACATGTAATANCATCCTCTCCAAGCCACTTCTGAAATCTGTTATTAAAGTCTTCTCTACTGGAAGCTAGGAGGTCATGTTTTGGTCACACTTTTAGGGTGTTATGTAAAGGGATTCTCTTCTTAACTTAGGAAAAGAAACTTATATGACTTAAACTAAAACTCTGCTTGGAGGAGAAATTCTTCCTCTTCTTTCTCTTTCTGTACTTTCATCTCTTACATAACTTCATACAACTTAATGCAATTGTAGGCTGAACACAAAAATGTGTCTCTACATAAGCCAGCAATGATGGGGACTAGAAAACAAGACATTCACAGCTCTAACTTGAGTCAAAAACAATTCTAGCTATTGACAAGAAAATAATGAAAAAGCCATAGGTATGCTCTTCCAGGGTGCAGCAGGTTGCCAATGCTCTGCACAAAAATCAATCTAAGGCAGAAGAATGAAATAGAAATGAAGAAAACAAAATAAGGTGGAAAAGAGAGAAGGGCAGAGCTAGAGTGTGATACTAACAGGATAAGGATTGTCATACAGAGCCAGATTTTTATCTTACGATAGGTGTCTGACTGTGATCAATAGTACGTGTTGGAGGAGAATGCAAAAACACATAATAAAACCTCTTCCAAACCACCTACCAGATCAAAAAAATAGTCAGAGGAGAGGTGGGTTTTGAGTATGTTTGTCCCTTTTTGTCTCCAACTAATTTTTTTCCATCACTTTCTTGAATCACTTTTAAAACTCACATAGACCCTTATATTCACAGCACTCCGTGTCACAGCTGAATAGTTTAACCACAAGGACTCTTATTTAGGTTTTTGGAATGAATCACCTCTTTGTTTCTTTCCTTCACCTTTGCATCTCTGCACTATTTCTGTGGGAAGAGATTGTGACTAACAGTGAACCTTTTAAACTTGTTTACCTTCTTTACTAAAGATTGTAGGGATTTGCATCACATTTCTCCTCGGTCACCCTGTTTCCAGTTTGAAGACTCCTATCACACCTGATCATTCCTTGAGCAGAGACACTTCAGGCCCTGGCCACTCTCTCCTGAACCTCACCTCTTTCCACCATGCCTGGTTTGAGATGGGGAATCAGAACTGCTCTCAGTAATCAAAATCTCTCTNGAGATGGGGAATCAGAACTGCTCTCAGTAATCAAAATCTCTCTGCGCCATGGAAATATAGGGGACCACTAATTATATTTTCTGGTTTGTTCTCTACTCCTCACAAAAATAATTTCTAGTATTTTGTTTCCATTGTTTTCCCTGACATTTGAGCCACTGTATTTGTACAACTGTTCTGCACCATGTCAGTGTTTCATTTCTGAATGACAATAGTCAGCTGAGAGCCCCTTGTTTTCTTTGTGAAGTTAAGACCTTTCCTTCTGTGTTTCAATCCAGAAGTTTTTAGAGACTCCACAATAAAATCTGCTTTCAAGTGGAATTTTTAACTGTATTAATTTTTATATATGGGTCTCTTCATACTGCACTTACTCAAGGGTAGATATAATTATTGTATCTTTTATATCATCATCTGTTAGTAATAGAAAATGCCCACAGAGATCTGGCAGAAAATTTCCTAGTGGAAATGCATCTTATATGAGAAAAAGAGTACTTTAACTTGTGTTGATTTTATCCATTTCCCCCAGAAAAGTAAATTATGTGAGTACAATATTTTTGTCCCCATGTCAAATTTTATAACTCTGTCAGCACTGACGTTTAGAAAAAATGGAAATTTTGAGAATTAAGTCAACCGTCCCAAACCACACTAAGAAACTGGTAATTTTTACCACCATAGGACTGATCTTTACTATCAGACATATAGCCTGACAATGTAGGTGAAGATAATCTGATGACCTGGTTTCATTTGGACACTACCATGAGAAAATAAGAAACTCTATATTTCCAAAAGCATGACCAAACTTGTTGAAGATGCTATAAGATGCCATCACATTACATAATTGTTTTCTGTAGAAAGTTCCTCCAGGCAACTCACCCACCAAGGGAGCAGAAAGGATAGTAAATAATGACCAATGCTTAAAAGTAGGGACTGTTGTGCTTGTCCTTCTGAATGATATTGTGTAAATGAAATATTATGTTGTTGTGATGATCTTAATACTTCTATTCTGGATATTCACTGAGATCAGGACCTAGAAGTTCTAGCAGACTCTATCTAGTGCTTTCATAGGAAATTTTCTCAACTCCAGCTCCAGAAGTATTTTTTTATTTTAATTCCTCCTGTTTTCAACCAATTATTCTGTTTACTTGGTATGATTGCAGTTTTTATGAGTTTCAAAGGCCTAAAAAAACCTATTAAATATTAATAACTTTAAAAGTAGCTTTTCATGGTCCCAGTGATTTTCTTATTCAGCATTAACGTTCCATTTCCTATTTTCTGATTGTCCTCAACTCATCACATCTATATATACCCCGTTCATGCAGTCACAGGGTTTGAGTCTGGAGGACATGCACCTGCATGGAGGGAGTACCTTTCTGTACCAGATATGTTGGTTTAGGTGTGTTGAATCCTGCTTGGCAAACCAGAAGAGGTGGACAGGACTGTCATGAGAGGAGTCACTGGAAAAGGGGCAGCCCGTCTCCCTGAGCTTGCCCTTGCCCAAGGACTGCACAAGAACCTCGGAGTTAAGTGTACATGTAATATACAAACTCATGCATGTGTCTGTATGTTTTGTAGGTGTGTTGGCACGTGTGTATGCACACACATTTGAATATATATGTATGCACAGTGTGTGTGTGTACATACAGTTTGTATATAGACGTATGCATGTATGTATATGCTGGTATACCTCTGGGCACGAAATCATCACTTAATTATCCTTCGGGAGGAGTTTCCAGCCCGGAAATCCAATCTCCCCACGGCTGGGAGAAGTGTCCCCCGCTCCTCCTGCCGCGAAGGAGCTGCCGGGGTTGAGGAGCTCCCCCAGCCCTGTCAGCTGCTGCAGGGGGAGGGAGAGGGACCCCAAATAGAGCACTGCTCCCCCTGAGGCTGGTCCTGCCGGGTGCTCACACAGACACAGGTAGTTCCCGGACACTCCCACACACAGCCATCCCATGGCAAGGGTCCCTCCTCGGAGGGAAGGGGAAAGAAAGAAAGCCTTTCCCCCGTTTTCCTTTGTAATCGGGAAAGACTTCAAGCGCAAAGTCTTAAGAGACTCCTGTGCTGCTTCAGTGCAAAGGTAAATTTACCTCAGGATAGAACAGATTTGCCAGCGACACGAGTAAATAAAGGGTCAGTGGCCCGCCAGTCCCTGTGTAGAGGCCCGTAAATCACCCCAGGGGATGCTCTCCACCAGCCCAGGGACGGGGCTGCCTTTGTCTCTGTCCCTGCGGGCGGCAGCGGGATCTTGCTGGAGGGGCGCAGGCGAGGGCGGCAAACAAAGGAAAGAAAAGCTCTGTCACTGCAGCCCTGCCCGTACAGAGGGTGCCTGGCACCCCTGCCCGGCCCGAGCAGGCTCCCCTGAAGGGGACGCTAAATAATTGATCATAATCGATTGCTCGCATGCATTGAGAACCGAAAGCGGGCGCATCCCTTGCTTGCAGCCTGCTCCTTCCCCATTTGCGCTGTAATCCTGTTCCACCATGTGCAGATAGATGAAGGGACGTAATTCAGCCTTCAGGCCTGGGCGGGGTTCNCAAAAAGGAAATATTACTCCTGATCCAAACGCAACAAACCGGCCAGGTATGAGGGAGTGCCTTCAAAAATCCCCTCGGCTCCTTTAAACCAGGACAAAAGGCAGAAGCACTCCCAAATCTTGAACCGCGTTTGCTAATTCTTGGCGGGGCAGAGGCTGGCGCCCGGTGGGACGAAAGGGCCAGGGCCGGGAGGATGCCCTGCCCCAAGTTCCGGACACGGGAGATCTACAGGACTGATCCCTTTTGTTACTTCCATTTATTTACCCCCTTTTCCGCCTGGACAGCTATTCCCGACAGGAAAACCTGCGGAAGCGCCGCGTCCCGGCGCCACGTGGGTTTGGCTCTGGGGAGAAGGTCGAGCTGCGGAGTTTTGTGAGGACAGAGATTTAGGACTTGGTCTCAAACGGGGCTTTCGTTGTACCAGTTAAAAATGTATATGGATACATTTGTGTATATATATATATATATATATACACACAGATATATACCTATATATCTATATAGATGTATCTAAACCCAGCCAACTTAACCGTAGGCGGTAGCCGAGCTTGGATTTTGGGGCATGCAGGGTAGGGTTTGTGTTCTGGCAGGTCGCAGTTGAGTCTGGTGTCTTAGCTGGAATGAAAGTTCCCTAAAAGACTCAGGTACAGCATAGGGTTCCCTATGATTAATTTGAATTTAATTTCTTATATTTCATACCTGTATAGCTCCAAACAACGGTAGGGTGGGAAATCTGTTTTTGGTGGCTAATAGAAATGCAAAGCATATCCCTTATAAAGTGTTGTCATACAAGTTTTATAGCTCTACACTCCCATGCTTTCTTTTTGCTAACTACTGCTTGGGAAGTGTCTGCCAAATTGTGTAATTTTGAGCATTAATTTCCAGAATATTGGCTTAAATCAGGTTATTAATGACAGTGCATTTGAGAGGAAATGATGTACTCCTGCCAGTGAGAGCAGAGCTAACACAGCCTCATTGTCTAGTATGTTCCAGGGAGTAAACCAATTGTCAGGGCATGGTATAGTCTACATTGATTTTACTCAGTCGTGCTTCTTTCTTTATTCCCTGTTCTAGCAGGGAATGGTTAAGCCACGTTCTAGGAGGGAATGGGCAGGCCATGTCAGGAATGCTGTCATTTCTGCTGTTGCCCATGTCTTCTCCCTAAGGAGAGCTGAATAAAGGCTGTGTGAAAACAGGTTGTGGATCATAGCCATTATTTTCAGAATATACCGGGGACATTAGCAGCATGATATGGTTTTTAACAGCCCTTTTTCATAATCTATTGTGGTCATGAAAATTCTGGTTGTGTCATTACAAGGGTAGATTGTCAAGTGAGCATCCTTCTGAGAATGCCACATAACATTTTGTTCTGGGTGAGGGTGTATTCCTCACTTCCTCTGTTTTGAAAATTTGCATATCTAAACCTATCGATCTGCATAACTGGTAACAAACATGAATTGGTCTTAAATTCTGACAACACCTCTGGATAACAAACTGGGGCAAAGGTGTTTTTAGAAGCTGATTGCAGAACCCCTTTCCTTTATGACCCTCGATTCCCGAGTCACCTTGCCCCGGAAGAGTCGCTGTCAAACCTGAAGGGAAATCTATAGCTGCTTCCACGTGTGCAGCCCTTTGTACAGCTTTCCTCCACTCGGCTGTGATAGACATTGGGACGAGGCCTTTTAGCAGGCAGACAGGGGCATTAGCAACCCAGGCTTGGTGGTGAGGACAAGGGAGAGGGAAGTTTGTGGGAGGAAATTTATCCCTGGTGTGGCGGCCCGGCGGGAGAAGGTTCGGCATGGGGGCTGGGGAAACGCCTCTAGGAGCAGGCGGAGCGGGAACGGGCCTGAGCCGAGTCCTTGGGGCCCTTCCTTGAGCCGGTCTGGTTGGCTCTGGGCTGCGGCCTCGGCCGGGTTCTCCCCGGCCCCTCTGGGAGACCGCTCCGCCCGCAGGTGGGCGCGGGTCAGGGCTGGGGGCCGGCGGGGCTCCGCG
>VXBR01008864.1:2375215-2391757 GCA_013400215.1 Cisticola juncidis | reverse complement strand
GAACCAGGGCCGGGCGGGGGCCGGGCTGCCTCCCCATGGGAGGACCATCTCGGCCTCCCTCTCGCTGCAGGAGCTCTGGAGGTAGCGTTAAGATGGCTCTGTCCGGGGGCGTGCGGGCAGTGCTACTACATCCCTGTTTCGTTGTGCTTAGAATGATCTGGATTGTATTTACCTGCTGTCCCTGCGGGGCGGAGCTCCATTTTGGCCGCCTTTCCCTATACGTGCTGACATTTGTGCTTTTGACCCACCTGTTGCATCCCTGTCCCCTTCTTGCCCCCGTGCCAGAACGAGATAGATGAGCTGAGGACAGAGATGGACGAGATGAGGGACAGCTTCTTTGAGGAGGATGCTTGTCAGCTTCAAGAAATGCGCCATGAGCTGGAGCGAGCCAACAAGAACTGCCGGATCCTTCAGTACCGGCTGCGCAAGGCTGAGCGCAAGCGGCTCCGCTACGCCCAGACCGGCGAGATCGACAACGAGCTCATACGCAGCATGGAGCAGGACCTCAAGGTACAGACGTGAGCAGGTGCCAAGAGGAAGGGAGCGCCTCAGACAGAGACACAACCATGCTCTTGGTCCTTGTGTCTCGGGCGTTTCCATCCACATTCCGCTGTGCACCCAGTGCAGCCCGTGGAATAACGATAGCCAAGCTATTCTTGGTAATAGGAGCCCTTACTGTATGTAAATAGACCATTTTCAGCTTCAGTCCTATTGTTTTTTGCAAAGTCAATGTGCAAGGAGTTACTCAAAAGCAAATTAGGAGGTTTTTAGGAGGTTTTTTTAAAAATCTTGGACTCTTTATGCAAAACATACTCTTCCACTGAGTAATTAAACCAACCTCACCAAACAGCCCCACTGACTTTGAGGGGATTTTGTCACTCTTTAGTGAAAGATTTTAGGGTGCAAGCAGATTGAATGTTTGCAGTCCCAACACGAAATCCTTATTCTGTTGCTGTCAGTAAAAAATGGCTGTTATGTTCAATGAATCCAGGGTTTTTCACATCCACCTGAAACCTTAGACAAAACCCATCAAATTTCAGTGTGCCATCAACTGCATTCCATCCATAAGATCTGGACGAACCACAGCCTCTTGCTGAGGAAAAATTCAGTCCTTGTTTGAAGATTGTCATTGGTAAAATATCCATCATGTCCATTCTAGATTGGTCCAATTACAGAGAAAAAACCCCTTTCTTGACACTGCTGAAATGTTTAATTTCTGCATCCATTCATTAGATATTGATGGACTCCTGTTGAATCAGGACACCTAAACATTTTTCAGTTGACTGGTCTCCCAGTCAACTAACCTTTTCTCATGGAAGTGCAGATCCCTGTATAGCAAATGTGAGCTTTATTGGCCACACTTCTGTCTAGGACTCTAGTTACCTATGGCAGATGGACTCTGTGGGCTGTAATTTAAAATGTGAATTTAATACATGACTACGAACAAGGCTGTTTTTTAATTTCTTTCTGATAAGTATGGTGGATCGAGAGTATGTTATTCCCAGGCCTTGTTTGGATCATCTTTTCTGAAAGTTTTCAAGCTTGTCACCACTATTATTAAAATTTCTATTTGATATTCCTTTTCTGTGTGTATTCAAAACACACTTTTTCTGTTGGGGCTGTGACAGTTCTATAAGTACAGGTGCCCATGTGGTTCTTGGCAAAATAGTCTCACTGATCAGAAGCAAAATCATCCCCTTTTCATGGGGATTTCTGTTCAAAACAAGGGATATTTTGTACACTCAGAATGATGCTTAGGTACCCAGTTGAGACACACATATTTGCAGGCAGAATTTGAAGGTGGACCTTCATATCCCAAGTGAATTGTGATTCCAGTTTATAGAGTTAGCTTCTTTGTTGGCTCAGTTTTACTTTTATTATCAAGTCTACAAATGCAGGCTGGGGAGGGCACCTCTGCTTGTCTGCCAATATAGGAGATAGAAGCAAAGGCCTTGGATTTAGCTGGACAAAGAGCTTGCTTTAATTAGCATTTCTCCCGTGTGTTTCGCAGTGTGACTTGACTCTTTGGAAAGGAGCAGTGTTCTTGTAGAGTGTTCTCACCGTTCACGAATGTGTTCTGCTTTGGAGTAGGGATGAATTTCTGCCTAGTAGAATTCTGAGTGCTGGCTAACCATAATTATAACTCATGTGTGGTTTTCTGTAGTGTTTACCAATCCTTTCACAAGAAAGACTATCCAAATTGATACTGTTCATTTTACATTGTCCATTTTGCAATATATTAGGCAACTTAATTCTCAGAGATACAATCTTGCAGCTAGCTGTATTAAAATGTATCTCACATAGGCCTATAATAAAAAGTATCTTGCATAAGTGAGTCCCATTTCCCATGTGACCTAGAATGCTCTGTTTTTTTCCCTGAATTAATAGCTATCCCATCAAATTTTGTGTCAAAACATTAGCTACCAGTAATGATATTACAATTTAGTTTTATTTACTGATCCAGACTGTATCTATGGGCTGAAGACAGGTTCTGTGAGGCGGCTGTTTTAAATATACCTGATGATTTTCCATTTACTTTGGTTGGACAACCAGATGAGCAGTTTAATACTACTAAGTGTAGGAAAAGACATCAAGCTAAAGCCCTGTGGTGTTTTTCTCAGCTCATTCTGCAGTCTCTTTGGACTGTGGTTATAATTGAAATTCCCCTCCACTCACTCTTTCTGCAGGGCATTATGTGTCTTGAGTGCGTGTGCAGTGGGAGTGGGGGAGGTTATTGAACGATCTTGTGCTACACTGCAGTGTTGTATCTGTAATTCACACACACTGGGTTTCTTGTCAAGGCAGGCTGAGTCACTAGCTGCTGCTGGTTTCTGATAGATTGGATCTTTCTAGATGCTTGCTTACAGTTATTATTATATTTTTTTAGAGTTTCAGTATGTCGAAGAACTTCTGACATACTAACATAAAGATGGTTTGAATGAAAGCCATGAAGGACAGCTTGCTGAACTCCCCTAGTTAATGCTAAGTAGGATTAATTATGCTTTCCAGTGTTCTAAAAAAAGCAGGAAATGAGGCTTTTCAAATTATGTGTCTGTGTGTCTAAATCACCATCAACACAGTGATTAGTGTATATTTAAATATTTTTGGTGTGTGATTATAGTTTCTGGTGGTTTCTCAAAATACAGTGCGAGTGGCTTGAAGGGCAAGATTCTCATTACTTTTCCTGAGGAAAAGGAGGAGTTACATTTTGTCATATGCCTTTTAACTCTATTCCTGTGAAAATGCATTAAAAAATCCAAATAACCAAAAACCTTAGTGTTCATTTCCACTGAAAATTTCAGACATCATCTGTGGGAACACAACATCAGTAAAAATGGTTTTTGTTGGTATTTTAGTCTTAAAGCGAGCCAATAGTAGTAAATATTTTCATTAATTGTCCACGGAGGAGAGAGAAACTTGCAGAGTCAAAATAAACATGTGTCCATTTCTGGTCACAGGTAGATAGAGGTAGGGAAGGCCTAGAGAAGACAGGCCCTGCTTTCAGATGCTGTTGCATGTCAAGTGTTTGAAGGGTATGTACTTTAGTGCATTGAAAAATGTAAGCTAGCTGTGGATGAGAGAAGATAGATGATGCACTGTCTCCAGGAAAGAGAAGGTCCTGTTTAACTACTGATGGGACAGAACCTAAGAAGGAGTTGGGGTTTAATATCTGATGTGGTTTCCAGTGAAGTCCATAGGGATGGTGTACTATTTTTTGGAAATAGTGATTGGCTTGAAATTGGAATTATTTAGAATTCTGTCTGTGGATGTCCTTGTCTACCTGTTCCCTTACATACTTCTTCCATCACAACACCCAGAGTCAACTTCTCAATAGTTACTTAGGCACTAAGCACTGCAGCAGTAATTTTTTTAACCTTACTTTTGTTGTACTATTTCATTTAGGTTGCAAAAGATGTATCGGTGAGACTTCATCACGAGTTAGAAAATGTGGAAGAAAAACGTACTATAACAGAGGATGAGAATGAAAAATTAAGACAGCAGCTTATAGAAGTTGAAATTGCCAAACAAGCACTACAGAATGAACTGGAAAAAATGAAAGAGGTTAGTGTTGCTATTTACTTCTACACCAATTATTTGAAGATCTTAGATTCTTACTGATGAACTGTTTTTGTTCAATAACTTGATTTGGGGGCAAACAATATGGCAGTCAAAAGTTGAAAGTTGCAAAGAGTGCTAAAGTACAACTTGATGATTGTGAAGCTGAGAAGAAATATAAATATTTGGTGTTTTCCAGGCAAAACAGGAACCAAGTGGTGTTCTTTTTTCTCTCTCTCTCTACTAACAGGGAAATGTGAAACTAGTGGTAATAAGTTCAGAGGCTTTGATACATTTTACCTACATAAATATTCATACAGGAAGTATGCTCAAGTGTGTGTCAGAGTCATCTAACTTTACAGATGATGTTTTCCACAGGATTTTACAAAGACCAGTAGTTTTTCCCTTGCTAACTACTACCAGGGACTAACAGGCACACTGAGACTGGGAATCTAGCCACCTCCCCATCTTGTTCAGTCGTACCCTTTGGAGTACTGGGAAGTAAGAGACTCTACCTGGCTTTTCAATCTAAGCATAATTTTTCATTGTATCTAATTAATCCTCAAAATTACTCCAGCTGCCATTATATAGATGCAAGATACTGTGCCATTAAGTAAGCAGAAAATTGCATTACAGTAGTAATAGCCAGGCTGACAGAGATAACAAAGCAGCAGTAAAAGGAGGAACTGTTGACTAAGAATGACTTCTCAGAAGAGATTTTAAAAACAGCTCAAGATTTAAAATTCAATGAATGCCCCTGATTTTTACTTTTAGGAATTTTCCCTAGTAGTAACACCAGTGTCTTTGATGTTGTATGAAGCAGAAGAGATGTATTTCAGTTGTCAAGAAAGGCGGGAAATGTTCAGTATGATGTTAGGGCATTTTTAGGAACTGCAAATGAGTCCTCTAAGTGACGTAGTATTAAAAAAATAAAATGTTTTCTTTACAGGAGCTGAATTTTCAGCATGTTAGGAGAGGTTAAACAAGTGGTTTGTTCCACCTTCTGCTGCTTTCCCAGATAATTGCTGATTTTAAAAGGGCATGAAAAAAATCTGAGCCTTAGTCAGGTTTCCCCTCACCTCCCTGAGACTTTCACCTTCTGTTTTCTCTCTGGTTACTGCCATTAAATATAGCTTGGTTTCCTGGACTAACCTCTTGATGAGAACATGATCTTTCTGTAATTATCCTTATCTTTAAGATTGGCTTTACTCCAAAGTTTTTGTTATTCTTGTCCATTCAGACTCTTCTTTCTTTTAAGTTCTCATCTCTGGTTCCTCCTTGTCTCTAATAGGTTATATGCTGTAAAATTCTTATGCCTTGCTTTTTTGTAGCATCTTCAGATTACAGTGGTGTTTAGTGGCAATTTAATAGTTTGTGTTCTTTGATGTTAAGCCAGTTAATGGATTTCTTCATTCCTGTCATCACTAGTCACTTTCTCCTTACCATGGTCTTCCCTCTGGCCCACCATGCAGAACTACGATTCTGTTGCTCCCACGCTGCTCTCCACTTCTTTCTTTGGCTTGAGTGTTTAGCCCTTTCTGTTTTTGCTGCTGGTATCAATGAAAGCGTGCTGGAGACTCCAGAAGAGATGGTGTCATGTTTAGGGTCTCTGTTACACAGTAATGGCTTTCATGAAGCTGAAGCAGATGGATGATTCCCAGTGGCACAGAGTGGGGGCACTGAGCCAGAATGAAAACATGAAGTAAGACTTGACACCATAGTAGGGGTGGAGCGGACAGAGTCAGAAATACATCCTTATACTGAAGTGGGGACAACTGCCTTGCACAGTCATTATATGTGTCATCAAAATTAGGCAGGATTTATGTATTTCAAACAGGCTGCTGAGTTGCTTTCAGCAGGTGGATGCTGCTTTTCAGGCCAGGACTTTTAGCACAGCCTGGAGAAAGTTGGAGGACAGTTGAGGAGGTGCAAGTCAGAGAAAAACAAGTTTGAAGCAAAGCCAAATTATTATGCCCACTGGAAATATACCATGATTTGGGGGACCCATGGAAATATGCTGGTAAAGAATATTAAATCTTACAGAATTGAAATTTAGAATCTGTGAAGAATCTATGAAAATATTAACACAAAAAACCCCATAAAAACAACCAAGACCAGTCTGCATTAGAATTTTTCTGTGACAATTTTTCTTCTTCTCTGGCAATTGAAGGTTTCATGCATTTTAAATGTCATTGTCAGATAGTCATAATGTTAATTTTCTGTTTGCTTGTGAGTTATTTCCTCTAATTTCATGGTTTTACAACCCTTTCTCATTTCAATACAGCCATTATTACCAATGGAACCTCCCACTTAAGGGCGTTCTAATCAGCTTAAATTGAAATACGTGGAAGACCTTTTGTCTGGATTGTGATCTTTGCCTTGTTGAGATTAGAGTTAATGGGAAAGTATCTCTCTAAAGACAAAGAAACATTTTTGTTTCATAACATAGTAAAAATGTTTGGAGATGTAATGACTGATTTCTGTACCTTTGTCATCAGATGTACCGCAGAAACCCAAACATTTCCATTCTTAAAATCTATTTATGTACAGATGCCATGTGAAATTTCTTATTCTTTTATAATGAACAGTGTGAGATAGCAGAGAATTAAAATAAGACTTAATAGAAAATGTAAGAAAGAAAGCATAATTTTTTGGTAGGTAGTCTCTAGGGCAGGACCAAAACCAAAGTTCTTTCTGTGTGGGTTCTCTGTTTGAAAAAGTGTGGAGATTTGACTGAAAACATGTAAAAAGCAGATGTGTTGGTTTAGAGTCAAATCTGGAGTTCTCCAGTGAACATTTGGGTGAATATAGACATGTGAATGTATTTGTCCATTACAAAAGAGGTAATTACTGTTTGCCTTCTTGATTTGGAGCTTTTGGAAAAAAAATTATGATTAATTCCACAACAAGTTAGAAATGGTTGTTGATGTCAGCAGAAGCATGCAAGCATCCAGGATTTGGAAGGTGTTCCAGCAATGCATACATTTTCTATCAGTTACTTTTGCTTTCAGTCCCCCAAATTGCAGCTATTTTGTTGAAAGATATTCCTGCATATTTCCACACAGACACACAAGATTTATTTTTATTTGTAGCAACTGCTGCTGATTTCTTCTTTAATGCTGGTTGCTATCAGCCTTTTGGGAAGCTGAAAACAAAACAGAGGAATTGTTTCCTAGCAGGAAAGAGAAACCAACAGTAGCTAGATGTAATTTTTCAGATATTAAAAAATTACCTTGGTAATAATAATGAACAAGTTGTTCATTGATTAATTAATTAACTTTCAATAATTTGTTGTTAACAGGTAAAGCCTAGCTAATGCTTGTAGACCTTTCTGTCATCATGAACTGAAAATTAATTTCCTTGCTGTAGCTATGTAGCAAACATGCAGTTAGCTGTGCTTTAGTGGTTTGTTTTGAGACAAATGAAGTAGAGGGAAAATATGATAGATGTACTGGACCTTGGGCTTTACAAATCCTTGTTGCAGTGCAGACATGCAATTGCAAGAAGCACAGGGATTGTCAGGGACCTCTGGATGGGTACAGACTGCTCTGCTACTGCTCCAAGCTGGGCAGATGCCAGGCAGCTCAGTTTTACAGCCACTTTAGGGTGATGTTGTCAAGCCACCATTTTCTTCTTCTAAGCATAGACTTCTAGTTCAGATACAGAACCTGTGATAAACATGGCACACGACCCAGAGATGCCTTTTGTCCCTTCAGTTCAGACTGCAGGCAGAAGAGTTGATGGCTCCCTGCATGGGTCTGTGTTTGCTGTGGTGGTGTCTGTCTTGTCAATCTGGTTCGTACACTGCATGGAAATGGGAGAAGGCAACAGCATCTGGGGAACTGGGCACTGGAGCTGGGAGGAAGAATCTGAATCCTGTTCCTAATTTTGACACTAACCTGTGTGGGACCACAGGAAAGTAATTGCACTTATCTGCTTTTTCTTGTAACATTTGCCTGCCCTGTTGAAGCACAGATTGGCTCTTTATACATCTCTGAGTGTTCAGGCTGCATAGACATCAGAAGAATAGCTGGAAATTTCACCATAAAAGCTACTGTAAAAAAAACAAAACCCAAACAACTCCAAATTCTCCACCCCATCAGTGAAAAAAAAACCAAAAAAACCAACAAAAAAACCAAAAACAAACAAACAAACAAAAAACTAACCAAAAAACCACCAACAACAATAACAACATAAAAAACACAAAACCCACAAAACAAAAAGAAAAACAAAACAAAACAAAAAAACCCAAATAAACAAAGAAACCTAAAACAAACAAACCCACACTGTGAAAGATCTGGTAAGATTCTGTTCCAGTCCCCTTGATCACCAATACCAGCTTGCCTCGCTTCTCTTGGATGAAAATCCAGCCTCTTCTTTCTCATAATCCTTTCTTTCTTTAAGCCCCTTCCCTGTTATTTAACCACAACCACTTATTTCAAGTCTTTCTTCTACAGCTCACAAAGTCTCACATTCTCCAGATTCTTTCACTCAGTCTTGATCCTGTGTCCCTTTTCCTTTTCCTTTTCCTTTTCCTTTTCCTTTTCCTTTTCCTTTTCCTTTTCCTTTTCCTTTTCCTTTTCCTTTTCCTTTTCCTTTTCCTTTTCCTTTTCCTTTTCCTTTTCCTTTTCCTTTTCCTTTTCCTTTTCCTTTTCCTTTTCCTTTTCCTTTTCCTTTTCCTTTTCCTTTTCCTTTTCCTTTTCCTTTTCCTTTTCCTTTTCCTTTTCCTTTTCCTTTTCCTTTTCCTTTTCCTTTTCCTTTTCCTTTTCCTTTTCCTTTTCCTTTTCCTTTTCCTTTTCCTTTTCCTTTTCCTTTTCCTTTTCCTTTTCCTTTTCCTTTTCCTTTTCCTTTTCCTTTTCCTTTTCCTTTTCCTTTTCCTTTTCCTTTTCCTTTTCCTTTTCCTTTTCCTTTTCCTTTTCCTTTTCCTTTTCCTTTTCCTTTTCCTTTTCCTTTTCCTTTTCCTTTTCCTTTTCCTTTTCCTTTTCCTTTTCCTTTTCCTTTTCCTTTTCCTTTTCCTTTTCCTTTTCCTTTTCCTTTTCCTTTTCCTTTTCCTTTTCCTTTTCCTTTTCCTTTTCCTTTTCCTTTTCCTTTTCCTTTTCCTTTTCCTTTTCCTTTTCCTTTTCCTTTTCCTTTTCCTTTTCCTTTTCCTTTTCTCTTCCACTTTCTTTCTTTCTTTCTTTTTTCCTTTTTTAAAATTTTTCTCTTTTTTTTTTATGTCTGATAGTAGTGGTTGTTTTGCTATATTCTGATTTCTAAGTCCCAGTCTTGTCCTTCTCTCCCACCATTTTTTCCTTCCCTGTATCCTTCCAACTCTTCATGAGTGTCCAATCTCTTCTCTGGATTTCAAGAGTTTTCTGGTTCATTTTGCTCTTATTCTGCTTGAAATATATTATCCCCATTTCTTAGCTACAGCTCCTATCTGCAGTGAAATTTTTACTTCTCCCCTGGTTCCTCCACCCCCTCATGCAAATCTGTCAGGTTTGTTCTGTTCCTTCCCTTGTTTTCAAGCCTTTGCTCTTCATTTTTGCATCTGGACTGAGAGTAGTGGAGGATCACTTGCTGTGCTAGGAAACAGCAACTGTATCACTGAGCACCTGAAGGGAAGTTTCTGGTTCTCATGCCTGGCTTCAGCTTTATCCAGACCCTCCAGGAACAACAATTGCAGGACTAGTTAGGCTTTGCCTTCTGGCCCTAGAGCTGGAACATAATCTCTCAGCTGGAGAAAATGTGCAGATTGATAGCTGGCAGTGGGAGAGGGTGAGGTAATTCATAAATACTGAATTTTCAGCAATTCAAACGGGTAAGCTTCAATAAATAATTACCTAGTAATGTATAGGAATGGAAATTTCTTAAAAGGTTATGTCATCCTTTTGATGAATTAGGAAAGTATGAGGTATACATTGTATATAAACACAAAAATGTTCTGGAACACAGAGTTATTGGAACATCTCAAGAGAACTGTTGCTAGAATAATTTACTAAGAGCAAACAAGAATATTCTCATCTGAAAAAGAGTGGAATAATTTGCTGAAAATTCCCAAAATATTAACAGTGTTGGAACTTATCCCAGTACAGATGCTTGGTGTGGGAAACCCGAAGTGTTTAAACTGTTTAATGAACTTGTTAGAAACTGGAAACAAGTCTCGTAAAGAGTGGTTGTTTGTAGCATTTCCAACAGGCATGGTAACCATATCCAACAGTGGCATTACATTTTTGGATGCTTTCAGAACTTTCTCACCTGGTACTTGGTGAGTTCTTGGTCCCTTCTCTCAGAACTTTGAACTTCACCATCTCACAGGCAGTGCATTGACCATCAAACCTCTGAGCAGAGATTCCCTCTTTGCAGGAGATCCACCAAAATAATTGTCACAGTTGACTTACTAACCACCTGTGGCCAAAATTGTCTTCAACACATTGCAGAAATCTTGTGACTGCTAATTGTCTGAAAAATGCCTCTTCTATTTCCCCTTGTGCATCAGATGATCAATAGAAGACACTCCAGAGGATGCTCCTCTGTCCTCTGATTGTTGTCCCCAGCTCACAGCTGGCCCATCACCCATCTCAGGGCCACACCAAACACAACTGAACTGCTCTTTTGTTCTCAGAGCACAGCCCTTCTTCTTCACCTTCAGAGTTTTCATCAATTCATTGCTGCACTCCAGGCATGTGAGCTATGGAGATCACAGGTCTCTGTGATTCCAGTGGGGTCATAGCTATGGGGATGTTCATGGATTTCTAGCTTCTGTTTTTTGCCCATGCTGCATGCATATGAATCACTGGAGCTGGATACTTGGTTCTTCTGCTTTGAAAAGGAAAGTTTAAGTCTCCTCCATCATGCTGTCTCCCAAGCACATAATAATTTCACCTCATGCATTCATTTTTTCTGAGAGTTACAATTCAAACTATTTCAAACAGCTGGTATTGGAGAGAGCAAGGTTAAGTAGAATGAGATGAGAGACTGCTCTAGCTGCTCATCCTCACAGGCTCAGTGCAGTTAAGTGGAACTCTTTGGAGAGTTACATTAATTTACTTGCTCCTGGCACCAGATGGCAGCAGGGGAGGATTTAATAGGGCTCTCACAACACCAGTTCCTTCCTGCATCTTTTGGAATATCCAGTACTAAGTCTATCAGCAACAACCAACTGTACCTTTAAGCAGAGAGTTTCTGTGATTGGGGATTTCAGTGCTTTGTCTCACAAAAATGAAATTTGTTTTGATGAAGAGAACAGGATAATTATAAGACTTTTAAAAAAAAGATGAGGAACAAGTGTCTGCCTAGGTTTGTATGGAAAAAAAAAGTCCTCTATCTCCAAGCACAGCTCAGTGATTTCTAAGCACCGCATCTCAGCAGATGCATAACTCCCCGTCAGACTTGCTTGTGTGGTATTCTGTTACCTTTGGTATGTTGCCCAAGTATTTAGTTCCTTTAAAAACAGTACCCAGCAGGGATGCTATTCACAACCTGTAAGGGTGTGACTAACATACTTGCTCTGAGTACACTGTGATTTCACAGGGAGTGGGATAAGCAGAGTTTGCTTTGGTTTGGTTCTTTAAACATGAGAAAAGAATCATAATGGAGAAAGAAATTAACCTCTGTAACAGAATCTGTTGTAGTAATTCTCTGAATATGCCATGCCATAAACAGAAAAAAAAAAGTGCATTTGAGAAGCAGCTGACACTTAAACTTCATAAAATTAGATTTTAATTATGTATTTTAATTATGTATGAACCATCAACAATTCACATGAGCCATTTGCTTTAAGAGAATTACTTAAAATTGAATATAAACAGCCTGATGGTCAGTAAATAATATATTCCAAAACACAGGTAATAAAAAGGGAATTATTTCAAAGGAATAAAGCTTCATAAATATCTTATTGTGAAGAGATTTTGTGAGTAAAGATGCCTGGAAGGGATATTTTTCAGTCATTGAAGTTGGTGTGTTGATTTGTGAATTTCTATTGAATGGTCTGAAAATTTACAAGGATATATAAAAGGAGTGGCAGGATTGATGGCTGAATGGGAAGTAATAATGAAGGAGTGGCAGCTGCAGTGAAAAGAGTATATCTGGAATAGGTTTTNAAAAAAAAAAAAAAAAAGGCTGATCAGTTCTTTTGAATCCGTAAACATAATGCTGCTACTCTAATTACTCTAATTCTCTAATTTCATGGGGACATGAGAGTTCTTGAGAGTTCTTTCCTTGTGTTAGAATCTTATTTTGTTTTCCTTCTTCTCTGTGATAGATAGCAGCAGCCTTAGATTTGCAAGTTCTCTTCTCAAAGGAGTTCCTGATATTGCATACAGTCTTCAGGTGAAATTAAAGTCTCTTTGCAGTAAGGTACATTTTAAAGAAAAAAAAAAGTAATGGCTATCTTAAAAAAAAAAAAAGAAAACAAAAAAAGCTGAAACAAACAAACAAACCTGACTAGAATGGAAGCATAGAATAAAACTTGAGCTTCCAAACACATAGAAACTATGTTTTACAGAAAATACATGAGTCCCAACATTCTGGTCTCAAGCAGCTGAAACTCTTTATTTTCTGTTTGCTTGGATCATTCTTTTCAAAGTTGTTCTTTGCTACAGAATCTCTTCCAGCAGTCAAAAGCTGTATATGTAAAGAAAATCAGGCTAAGGAAGGGTCCACACGCTGACAAGCTGTTGCTAACATGTCCCTTAGATGGTTTTGACCTCGGTCAGTGTCAGTGCTTGGGCATGATTTGGGGTCTAGCCTGGGTCAGAGCTTGTGTCTGATTGGCAATTTGGATGTGATCCTGTTTGTTTGAAAGGAAGCTGTAGGGAAGTTAAAGCTGTATTGTCATCACAACTGAAAGGAGACTGAATTGTGAAGAGCCAGTTGGCATCAGGTCCTGAGAACAGTCTCTGACTGTTTCATTTACTAGTGTAAAAACTAGGCAAAGATTCTCTGACTTGGTCTGGAGCCAGATGAGATGCCAAATGAGATGTGGAACAGCAAGTCCAGTCTGTTGCTGCCATGTGATTTCCTCCTGCTGGGAATTACTTGGCAAGGGGCAATCACCTGGCATGCCCAGTTGTCTGGAAGTAATGGACAGGGTAGGAGCAGTGGATCGGGTGGGAGATGGTAACTGGTTATCAGAGAAAATGGTTTGTGAGCAGTAACTCACCATAGGGCAGGCTGTAAAAGATGTATGTCTCTTCATACAGACTTTAGGGTATAACTTCCTTGAGATATAGAGAAAGAAAATCTTTTATATCTCTTTGCTGAGTAGGCAATCTCTCTACTGACTTCACTAAAGCTGCCAAAATATGATACCACATTAACAGCTGGAGGAAAATCTGGGAAATACAATATTCAAGGGCTCTTTAATGGTCCTCAGTCACAGAAAAAAAAGGTTTTATTTTTGTACTTCTCAATTTCAGTATTGCTTTACTCAAATGGACACTCAAGTGTCCCTATATGCAGTTCAGACATAGGCGTACAAACTTGACTGCTCAATCAAAACAAAGAGTTGCCAGGTCACTTAAAAGTGTAAAAATGAGCCCCCTTGTTTAGGTGATTCTTAAATAGATCTATTATGGTACTTTTCAGAGTATCCATAGACAGTGTACAATCCACTCTTGTTATTTTGCTGTTGTTTTGCCTGGTTTTTGTTGTTGTTTTTGTTTTAATAATACATTGTGTTTTTCAAATTCCAATTCACAATTCATTTTTGTTCATTTTCTCGTTTTTGGCAGGTCTCTGAAAATATGTTTTTTGTTTTGAGACACTATGTATGGTTTCTTTAGATCTTAAAGGAAGAGATTGCATGATAGTGAGGACAAATTCAATATTTTTGTACTGGTACAAAAACATGAATGGGAAAATAGATGTAGGCTGGAATTCTTGAGATTCGGAGGAAATCCACATGACTTTGCAAAATCACTTTCTATCACTTGGAAAGCTTTATAGAGGCAGAACAGAGACATTTTCTGGTGCTGAATGAGAGATCTAGGTACATGTTTTTGCATAGAATCAATGTACACCAAGTGTCATCATATTACTGGAAGTCCCACCAAGGCTTAGATGAGTCACAGTTACACATCCTTTCTGTCCCTTATACCACTGTATTTAGTCCTGCTTAAGTGCCCCTGTCCCTTCAATGAAACACCTGAAATAATAGAGTATTTGCAATGTGCTGATACAGGTCAAAAATGAGCAGGTTTTAGACTGAAAGAAAAGTTGCCATAGCTCTGTTATTCTTTAGTGTATGTAGTCATACTATCTTTCTCATAGTATTAAACTGAGCTTTTCAGAAACCCCACATGAAACAATTTTTTATCTTTACATTCTCTGGCTGTTGTAGCAAATCTACAGTTTAAAAAACCTCCAGAGAACTTTGTAGCCTGATAGATTTTTCAGTTATTCTGCACATGGAATTTCCCAAAGCATCTTCCAGGTGTCCCTGACAGGAGTTTGGCAGAGCCTCACAGCAGTAGGTAGTTTCTCCTGGCTTTAGGAGAGTAAATAGGCAGTAGCACCATGGAGGGACATGCTGCTCTGCATTTTGCCTGAACTCAGCTGTCAGTGTAAGGAAGGGAATCTTGTCCTGTCACAGTGCAGGTGGCTGTTCTGGAACATGTCATGGGCCCTCAGGGAGCAACCTCAGTGCACTTTTCAGTGTAAAAACAGGTGAAAAAATTGGCAAGACCTCAAATTAAACATGAGCAGCAGAGACATATGCAACAAAGCTATCACAGGAATTTCTAAATTTACTGTTCAATAGTAACTGTTCATTACTTTTTTCAGAATAGTGGTTCTGAGAATTTAGGTGGCTGGCATAAATTACCCAGTACTTCCAGAACCAGAAAAGCCAAGTGAAGCAAGCCTCTTTGTGTGCTGCTGTGACTAATATGCAGGTCCTGAAGGAGAGGTGATACTGTTTGTTAACTAGTATCCTAGTGGCACATAGTAGGATACAAAAGATAAAGTGTGATACTCTGTCCTTTTCATGGCGCTTGGGCCCTCTCCTTTAAAGCCATCTTCCCACGTCCTTCTCTCTGCCCTCGCCCTCACTCAGCTACCAACACCACCCCTGTGCCAACAAAAATCAACCCAACTCAGTGTTTTGTTGCACATTCTTAATAATGTCACTTGTGTTTGTCTGTGGCCCACTTAGAAATTAAAGGATGTGCAGTCCAGATTATCAGTCAGGTTCAAGGCGAGGAGTGGCTCAGCTGGAAAACCAGTGCACAGGTGTATCAACAAAGCCCATGACTGATGACAGAAGCAACTATGGCAAGCTAAAGACAAATTCAGACTCACTGCATCTCACACAGCTCAGGCAGGACCTGAAACAGAAATGGGGCTCCTGGGCCTGTGGGCAGGGTGCCTGGGGAGGCCCCAGATCTATGCTTCTATGAAATATCTGATAGGATGTAAAGAAGAGGGAGACAGAGTCTTTTCACTGATGTTCAGTGACAGGACAACAACAAACTTTTGTGTGAAGGTGCTCAAACACTGAACTTGTTGCCTATAGAGGAAGGAGATTCCATCTCTGGAGAAACCCAAGACCACACAGGACATGGCCCTGAGAAGCCTGCTTCAGTTGTGTCTGCTCTGAGCAGGGGAACTGGACTAGATCTTCAGAGTTTGTGAGAAACCCGACTGTTAAATGACTAATGAATCAAAACATTTGCCATTTGTGCAGGTGCCAGGGCATTTTGCTGAGGCCATTTGGGGGGGCTGGTCAAAACAGAGGTTTCTTTCAGCTTCAAATGTTCTGATGTATTCTTGTTAATAACAAGCAGAATCTATTTTCCCATTTTGCGGTGGAGCACACAAAGGGGTAGAAAAGGTCACTTCTGGATAGGGAGAAAGGAAATGGTTTCCGGGTTGCTTCTGCTAAACAGGAGATCCCAGGGTTTTCCCAGCTAGATTTTTTTTCTGAGGCCAAACACAGTGAATGAACAGGAGATTGAGGCAGCTACATGCTACCAAGCAGGGCATTTTCCCTGTGGCACTGATATTGCACTGTGATTTGTGGCTCTACTTGTGCTCTGTGTCATACAGCTCTACATGTGTGTGTCTGTGTGCAAAGTACTGAACTCTCCATCAGGCACATACCTCACATGCAGAACAGGAGGGAGGCAGGAAGAAAAAAAATGCAGCAAGGGAAGCATTGTACACAGACAGTGGTGGGGAAAGCTGCCCAACAAATGGCTTCTGTGTGTCATTGTTTAAGGCAGCCAGCTGATTCTTCATAAACTGGCAGTGTGCTGGTTGTGCTTTACCTCTCAACTGCCCTGGAAGAATATGACACTTCAGAGAGCAGAGTGGCGTGTTCTTTTAGACCCTGTCATCTTCTGGACCCTCTCATTTGCACACTTTTATAGCTATATGCTATAGTGTATGTCACTTGACAGCGAAAATACTCAGCTATGGTGTGCTGGGTTCTGGGATCAGTTCAGCAGCTCTTCTGAACCATGTGGAAACTGCTAGCCAGGAACAAGAACACCAGACTTTTTTTTT